>SMDT01000213.1:0-198740 GCA_005392925.1 Aquilaria sinensis | reverse complement strand
TAGACTATCTCTGTATCATTGGTAGCCTTCATTATTTCTTGGATTATTTTGATATTTTCAGTGGTCTCTTGGATCATTTCTGGTCCTATTTCCACCTTATCCTTAGGATCTTGCCAATGGTGAGGAGCTATCCATTTCCACCCATACAGGGCCTCATAAGGTGCCATTTTTATCATTCAATGATAACTATTATTGTAGGAGAATTCTATTATCCACTTCGGGGTAATTCAATTATGGTGCCAAAACTGTGCATTTAAACTCCCAAGATTGGTATGTCCTGTAGGTCATCAGAACAACACCCCTAATGTACATACTCAAGTGACCCTCTTGAGTACTATGTAAATCCATGCATATTGGTCTAACCATAACACACATCTTCACATTTATGCACACTATGGCAGCTAGGAAGAAAAACACTACCACACGTCTTAGTTTTGGCTTCCACACATTAAGCAGTCTTACTAGGTTCAAAAATTCCAGCCACTGCACCCAAACTTCCTCCAATAAACTGTATCATTCTAGCCATGTAACCCCCTATTTTATTTTCTCCATTATCAAGTAGAGACTTAGGGAAAATCAAGGAATTTTGTTTTTTATATCAATAGCCCACCTATGGACCAAGTTATGGATTTTTGAAGTTGGTTACAAAATTCTGATCAAATAAACAGTAACTTAGCCAATTTTTGCAGTATCATAACTTTGGCTACAGGGATCTAAATCCAGAAATTCCAAAGCCCAGTTAAACCTCTATAGGTCCTCTAGGTGTAGCCCAAATTTCATGCCGACATTCATTCTACACAGGGAGATATTCAACTTTAGGTACAGGGTCAAAATTCTGGCAACTTTTGGACCATTTTGCCCATATAATTTTTCCAAACCATTCAAACACTTCACCCACAAAGATAAAGCCCTCCAAGGCTATCCCATACATGTCCAATACACATATGAATTGCATTCTCTTGCATCTAGCAACTTTATGTGGCAAAAACAGAATTTACAAATAAGCAGCCTATCATTCACACTCAGGCAGCTTTGCACCACATCACATACATGGCCAAAATATTACTCAAATGTTCACATACTTGTCTCATTTTACATACACTACATGTACATGCATACATGAACTAAAAAATGGTCTTAAATCAACTAGATACACACCTAAGTTATAGGAGTGCTTGAGATACAATGGACTCCAGAACGGGATGCTGGACAACTGCTGCATAACACAATAAGTACTACCTTTAAAAATACAAAATGTGCTCCTTAAATCACCAAAATTTCCAGATCATAACTAGACATATGAAGGTTAATTTACCTGAAATTTAAGATCAAAAATCAAAAACAAAATGTCATTTTGAATGAGATCTTTCTGCTGGACCTGAAATGACAGAATTGAGGGAAGTAAGTTTCTTTGAGAAACTTAGAAAGGGTAGCACTTGGATTCAATAGGCAATGTAACCATCATTAAAACCTGAATCCAAAGACACTAAAACACAAGAAGCACAATGCATATATACAAGATATAGCAACCAAATGCAGCAGCCATTCACAACCAACAAACACATGAAATGCAGCAGCAACAATAACCATAGATTAGTCTGTAAAACATGCAATAAACTTAAATAAATCACTATGGAAGCCCTCCTCAAGCTAATTCTTGGTCTTAAGAGGATTTTAACAATAGTTAGTACTAACTTTTGGGCTCTAGAAACCAGAAATTCACTGTCATCACTGTGCACTTCACACTAGGTCACAAAACCTTCAATAAGTGCACTCCCTTCACTAAGCTTGGTTCATCAAGCTTATGACTCTCTTCCAAGCTTAGCCCTAGCTCCATGGTTGCTTGAAAATATAGAAAACAACCCCTGAGAGCAAGAACCCTTACCTTGATAGGTATGCTAAAATTGGAGCTTAATCCTAGGTGCAACCAAGCAACAGCACCAAATAGCTTCCAATTGTGCTTCCTTGACTTCTATTGCGAGTAGTTTTGAGTTTGAAGGTATGGTGGCTATGGAGGAAGTGTGGAGGAGAGGGCTGGCTTTTTTTTTTGCTGGTGGAGGCTGAAATTTGGGAGATAAGGACCAAGAATGGACACCTATATGGTCTTAGGTGCACTAAACAAACTTAACAAGCTTAACCAAGCTTTATGTCATTTTCCTTGCTACAAGACCATGGTTTCTTTACCTTAATCTCTTGGACCACATTTGACCTCCTTATCCCATGCCGTAGCAGCCCTTCTTATGTGGGATAACCCCACAAAACTTCCATTTGACTTAAGTCATAGATATACACATCTTAAGGCCTACATTAGAACACTTAGGTCCTTTATGCCTTTTTGTGTTTTCTTTGTCCTTAGTTGTCTTCCATAAGCAATTTGGTCCTCCAATAGCACTTTCATCCCATTCATATTCTTCTCATAACTCTCCAAATCTCTTTTTTGAAGGTTTTACAATTGAGTACCCGAATTTTCAAAACCTTACAAAAAAAGTCCATAGGTTCCTTGACAAGCAAGCAATCCTTAAGACTTTTCTTGGGGGCCAAGTTACCAACTTGGAACACTTTTAAGGAGGTGTTGATAATGCCTTTTACCCCCCACACTTCAATCACTATGGTGAGAATTACACAATATAATGGCTTTTAGCCATTATGACAATTGTAATTCTCCCATTTTTGTGTGGTGGTAACAATCCTCCGCCCCTTAAAAATTTTGGTGATCCAAAATAGCTTTTAGCTTTGGGTATTCTTTAGGATACCTTTCCATAAGGTCTTTTTCAGTTTCCCAGGTTGCTTCTCTTTTAGAGTGATGTGACCACTGAACTTTAACCATGGGAATAAGTTTGTTTTTTACCCTTCTGGTATCCTTGGCTAAGATAGCTATAGGTTTCTATTCATATGTCAAGTTAGGCTCCAACTATATGTTTTCCATTACAATAGCATGCTTTGTGTCTAATAGACACTTCTTAAGTATACTGATGTGAAAAACATTATGAACACTTGACATGTTTGGCGGTAGAGTTAACCTATATGCTACCTTGCCAACTCTGTCCAAGATCTCATAAGGACCAATGTATCTTGGAGCTAACTTGGTTCTTCTGCCAAATCTGACAGTGCCTTTGGTTGGTGCAACTTTCAACCAAACATTGTCACCAACCTCAAATTCCAAGTCTCTCTTTCTTTTGTTCACATAGGCTGTGGTCCTTTTGTTGGTTGCCTTTAATCTCTCTTGAATTTTCTTAATTTTGGCTGTTGTCTCTTCAATAATTCCAGGAGCTAACTCTAGCTTGTCTGAGGCTTCCACCCAACAGTGGGGTGTCATGCACCTTCTTTCATATAATGCCTCATAAGGTGCCATGCCAATGGCGCTTTAGTAACTATTGTTATATGAGAATTCCACAAATGGCAAGTGTTGGTCCCATTCACCTTTGAAATCCAACACATAGCTCTTGAGCATGTCTTCTAGTATCTGTATCACCCTTTTAGATTGCCCATCTTTCTAAGGATGATAAGCAATACTTAGGTGGATTTTGGTTCATAATGCTTTATAAAAGGCACTCCAAAATTGAGCTGTAAATCTTAGATCTCTATCAGATACAATGGAGTCTAGCACTCCATGTAGTCTCACTATCTCCTGGACATACATCTGGGCTAACTTCTCCAAGGAGCCTGTAAGTTTCATAGGTAAGAAGTGGGCACAATTGGTTAGCCTATCCACAATGACCCAGATTGTATTAGGCCTTAATCTAGTCATAGGCAACCCAGTCAAAAAGTCCATAGTTATGTTGCCCCACTTCCTCACTGGTATAGGTAGAGTCTGTAGGGTACCAGCTGGCTTCTGGTGCTCTACCTTTACCCTCTGGCATTTGGCACATTTGGAGACATAAGTAGCTATGTCTTTCTTCATATGTGGCCACCAGAAATGAGCCTTCAAATCTTTATACATTTTCGCACTTCCTGGATGGATGTTCAACTTGCTTGTGTGAACTTCTTCAAGTATTTCATCCCCGAGCTTTGCTCATTTAGGCACATAGATTTGGTCCTTAAAATACAGTATTCCTTGCTTGTAGGAAAAGGATTAATACAAGGAACCTTTTTCCTCTCCTGAAGTCCTTTTGAGATCAAGATCTGTCTCTTGTGCCTTTCTGGCTTCTTCAATCCATCCAGACTGAATTGTCAATGTGTAAATTTAGGCTTCCTCCCACTTATGCCATTTATGCCATAGGCATAGAAGAAATATGTGTGTTATGGTTAGACCAATATGCATGTATTTACATAGTGCTCAAGAGGGTCACTTGAGTATGTAAACTAAGGGTATGGTTCTGATGACCTACAGGACACACCAATCCTGGGATTTTAAATGCACAGTTTTGGCACCATAATTGGATGACCTCGGAGTGGGTAACAAATTCTGTCAAGGGTAGGAGTTGATTCCATTCTCCTTTAAATTCCAATACATAACACCTTAACATATCCTCAAGAATTTGTATGGTTCTTTCTGTTTGCCCATCAGTTTGGGGGTGGTAAGTTGAGCTTAATTTCAGTTGAGTACCCAATGCTTGATGTAGTAATTTTCAAAATCTAGACACAAGCCTTGGGTCTCCATCTGAAACTATGTCATCTAGGATACTATGTAATCTCACTATTTCTTTAATGTACAGCTGTGCCAACCTATCTTGAGGATCTGTGACATTAATAGGCAAAAAGTGGGCTAACTTTGTAAGTCTATCCACAATCACCTAGATAGTATCATGCTTTCTTCTTGTCAATGGCATGCTTACCAAGAAATCCATAGATATGGAACCCCATTTTCTTTCTGGCACGGGCGAATTTTGTAGCTTGCCCTTTAGTTTTTTATGTTATACTTTCACTTCTTGGCACACCACACATTTAGGCAAAAATGTGTAAATTTCCTTTTTCATATTAGGCCACCAAAAGTGTTCTTTCAAATTTTGATACATCTTAGTTCTAGGATGTATACTCACCTTACTAGAATGGTCTTCTTTCAGAATTTGTTCTCTTAAATCATACCCTTTGGGTACACAAATTCTGTCTTGGAAATACAGCAATCCTTACCTATAAGAGAACCCTTGAAATAATTTCCTATGTCTCTGCCTCAATATTCTAGCAAGAGCTACATCCTGCTGTTGTACCTTTTATATTTATGCTTTCCAAGTTGATTGAATAGTTACTACTCTTAAATGGGCTTCTTCCCATCTTAGCCACTTGGTAGCCTAACAAGTCAAGCTATTAAGTTCATTATGTTCTTCTTCTCCTCCATGTTTTGAAATGCCTGTATATTTCCTGCTTAAGGCATCAGCCACTTTCTTAGCCTTGCTCTCAGTATACTCAATGGTACAGTCAAAGTCCTTAAGGTATTCAAGTCATCTCCTGTGTCTCATTTTTAACTCTTTCTGAGTAAAAAGATACTTGAGACTTTTATGACCTGTGAAGATCAAGAATTTATTACCTAATAGGTAATGTCTCCGCTGTTTCAAGGCAAAGATTATAGCTGCCAGTTCCAGGTCATGCACGGGATAATTCTTCTCATGTGGTTTTAATTGCCTTGATCCATAAGCTATGGCTTGCTTTTCTTGCATTAGTACACACCCTAATCCCACAATAGATGCATTTGTGTAAACCTTAAAAGGTTTATTGGGATTAGGCAGTATTAGTACATGAGTGGAAGTGAGCTTATCTATAAGCCCTTAAAAGCTTTTTTCACACTCCTCAAACCAATCAAACTTTTGTCCTTTTCTTGTTAATTTGGTTAAAGGGGATGCCATTATAGAAAATTTTGGTTCAAATCTTCATAATAGCCAGCCAGAACCAAGAAGCTTCTTATTTCTCTAACATTCTATGGTTGCTTCCACTGTAAGATAGCTTCAATTTTTGTTGGGTCTACAGCCATTCTTTGCCTATTTATTACATGGCCTAAGAATTCAATTTGATTGGTCCAAAAATGGCATTTGCTTACTTTGCCATATAGTTGGTGTTTCTTTAACACATTTAGCACTGTTCTCAAGTGCTCTTCATGTTTCTTCTCTTCTCTTGAGTACACTAGGATATCATTTATAAAAATTACCGCAAAGTGGTCTACATATGGTCTAAATTGTTAGTGTTGTGCCCAAAAGCCAGTCATGAGATGATTGTATTTTTGCACATTGAGTCATGATATTTTATTAAGGCATTAATCCAGCAATTATGTTTGTTGTTTTGTTCCTGCGTAACTTAACAAACATAATTGTAACCCTAGAATAATGATATTCTTAAAAGTCCCTGGTCTAGTATTATTGTGGAGCGGGTTGCAATAATACATAACGACTAGCATATGTGGAGACTAATATGAGATATGTAGTCTACATATGGGTACAAGTTGGAGAACTTGTGTACTGGACCGACCCACCATGAGAACACTACATGGATCGTTATATGAGTGTCATAAGTGATTCTCATAGTGATCATGGTATATGTAGTCCTTCGACCTAAGATCATCAAGGTTCCCTACATGTGAGTCATATACTTTGATACTTCCCTTTGTTGCTCGTAACTGAGTGAACTTGAAGAAGGTCATTGGGTATGCCACATATCATGCGGAGGGATTTGTATGATCAAGATGGGATTTGTCCCTCCTATGTAACGGGAGTGATATCTTCAAGGGCCCCTTGATAGAGTGAGACTTAGAAAATGCATGGCCATGCTCGGATGAGTTGATATACGATATCAATGTCATCAGTTTAAGTTAGTCTACTCGGTAATCAAGAAACCAAAGATTGGGCTATACGAGAGTGACACATTCCATGTCTCGTGCTTAGTCTTGATATCTTGGACAAAAGGGACAATGGCATATATCGATGATGATCATAAAGGTTTAGTCGAATCACCGACAATCTTGTCACTTGGGTAGCAATGATGTGTTGCTAGACACCGCTCATTGCTTATGATCATAAATGTGATTTATGATCATTGCCAACGTGGTAAAAGCCTATTGGGTCGCACACATAGAGCATATTTGGATCATTAGAGTGCATGGGCTAATTATTTGGGTTATGGTTTCACTTTAATTTCGTATTAATAATGGGCCCAAAAGTTGAGCCATTATTAAGCCCGAAATTAAATCCTAATTGGATTAGGGCTTTGAAACCTATTAGGCCTGGAAGTTGAGTCTCACTATAAATACAACTTTTAAGTGAGAAATTCGTAGGTCTCCTTGCCCTAGCCTCCAAAAAGGACAGCCGCACTCTTCTCTTGCAATTCCTTGGAGGACGCAAGCTAGCACTGTGAGCGCAAGAGAAACGCATCTACCGGGATGTGGTGGAAGCGTGGTGATCCCGAGAGGCTCATGTGGATACCATAGAGAGCCTGAACACGTCAACTGTTCAGGTTTTGTGATTCGACTCTACAGTTGAGTGAGAGATCTCAATCGAAAATTAGGTATGAAAATTTTCGAACACCCGGTTTACCCCGTTTCACTTGGATCCTGGAGGGTTTCGGTTAAATTCCGCTGCGCTGTTTGGCTCCCGAAACCCAACATAAATATCCTCTGCATTAGGTCCATAAAGAAAGTTAGAGCATTAGTAAGCCCAAATGGCATTACTATAAATTCAAAATGACCATATCTTGTTCTAAAAGTAGTTTTAGGAATATCTACTTCTTTAACTCTCAATTGGAAGAACCCTAATTGAAGATCAATCTTTGAGAACACTGTGGCTTCTTTAAGTTGATCAAATAAGTCTTCAATCTTGGGGAGAGGGTACTTGCTCTTCACAGTCATAGCATTGAGCTTTTCATAGTCAATACACAACTTAAGTGTTCCATCTTTCTTCTTCACAAATAGCATTGGTGCCCTCAAAGAAGACACACACACTTGGCCTAATGAATCATTTTTCAAGGAGTTCATCCAACTGCTTTTTTAGCTTATTCATTTCAGGAATTACCATTCTGTAGGGTGTAGCAGACACAGGAGTTGCTTCTGGAATTAGTTTACTCTCAAACTCTATCTCCTTTGAGGGAGGCAAGCCTGGTAGCTCAGAAGGAAATACTTTTAGGAATTCTTTCACAATAAGAATCTTGTCTAACTCAATCTTAGATTCTTTGTCATTTAAGGGCATGAACTCTTCTTCAAAAAGTATAGGTATGCACTTCATTGCCTTTATTTGCCTAACATCACATTTTATTGAGTCCTTTAAGGACTGTTTTCTTGATCCTGGCAATATCAACTTCCTATCTTGACAATCCATGATAACATTATTTTCAGCTAACTAGTTCATGCCCAATATTATGTTATAACCAGTTGTTTCCATAATGATCAGATCAGCCTTTAGTTCTAGCTTATTTAGCCTAATCACACGGAAAACATCATTTCTTTTTCAACTATCCTGATCATATAGATTTGAGATAATGTTGTAACCTATAAGTTTAATTCTCTTGCCAAGTTACCTGAAATAATGGATATAGATGCACTAGTATCATAGAGCACAGAAATGAGCTTATCATAAAGGTAAAGGCTACCTTTTAATGCTTTTTTCCTCAACTTGCTGTACCTTATAGCCTCTTCTCCAAGGCTGGTCTCATCTTTTCTCCTCGATCCTTTAATTTGGTATACCCTCCCAGTTGAAGGTTAGACTTTGGCTGGTATGGGTTGACCTGGCCCTCTTTGTGTTTACTTGGGAAGCTGAGGAATTGTTATCCCTTTTTCTTTGCCTCGTTGGTTTTTTGGCCAAGGAGCCTTAAACTTGCCCAGCACTTTTCTTTCTCCTTTCTTATCTAGGTAATCTCTAACCCAGTGGTCCTAATAACCACACTTCAAATATCCTTCAGTAAGTTTGTAGCATGGTTTAAAACCATGGTACTTTCCACAGGTTTGGCATTGAAGTCCAAACCTTTAGACTTCTTTAGGCTTCTTTTGTTCGCTTCCTCTATTAGACTTTCCCAGTCTATCTCTGGCTCTTTTTCTTCCTTGATGTCCCATAAGAGCCGCTTTGATGTTTCCAGCAATAGGATGCTAAAATTCTTGTTCCAATGTCAAGGCTCTTTGGATAGCCTTATAGTAAGTTTTGATGCCAATAGCCCTCAATATCTGTCTCAACTCAGGTCTTAGTCCCCTAATGAATCTCTTAGTGTTCAACTCCTCTTGTCCATCATGCCATGGAGCATATCTGAGGAGACTACTAAATCTGTGTTCATATTCCCTGACTGACATGTTCCCGTGTTCTAGTAGATTAAATTCTACTTGTTTTTTATCTTTGAGAGTTCCACTAACATACTGTTGTTCAAATACCTAGTGGAACGCATCCCACCTCAGAAGTTCTTTCTCTCCTGTGGGTTTTCTCCCATTCTTGCTCATATATGCCCTTTGTATTATTCTCCACTAGAGCTCTACACTACCTTCCAGGTTAAAGGTAGCTAGCAACACCATTTGGGTGGATGTAACTTTCATTCTTTCAAAATACCTTCTCAATCTAGTAAATCCAGAATTTAGCCTCTTCTGGAGCACCATTGCCCTTAAACACTGGAGGGTTAAATGCCAAAAACCCTTAAGCTGACCTTTCCTTAAACCTTCATTTCTTGGTCTTCCTCTTCTTCTTTTAAGAGTTCATATCTTTATCTGAGAAGCCAGCTCTTTTGAGCTTTCTGAGAATGGCTCCATTCTTTCAACATTAGTGCCTGATTGCTCCCCTTCTTTATTTTCATTGCTTCTTTTGATTTCTAATCTCAGTTTTCTGCTTCTTGGGTTTCTTCTTTCATAATCCTATTCCTGTTCCTCATTTGTAAGCATACTTGCTTGCTTTTCTCTTATTGGTTCTTTTCCTGGCCGTCTTTCTATTCTTTCTTTTTCTTCTTGTTCTTCATCAGTAGTAGTGCCTCTAGGTGCCCGGGCTTGGCCCCCCTAGTAAAAGCTTGTATGCCTACTACCAGTTGAGCAATGGTAGCTTGCATTATTTCCATCATATGTTCCATTCTGTGATGACCTTGCACACTGGGTTTAGGCTCTATGGCCTTATTAGCTGGTCCTATTCTACTTTCAGTCACCTCCTTATTTTCAGGCTGTTGATTATGTAATTGATTGGTCCTAGAGTTAATCTGGTTTCTCATTTCTATGTTCCTACCTCCGACCATTTAGTCCTACAAAAAATAAGAATGGTTGTGTATCATAGTGGGAATTTGCCTAACAGACCCTTAAGGTCCTATACAGCTTTAAGCTCTGATACCAACTTTGTCAGGACCCAATTCACCCACACCTTAAACCTTTTAAGAGGCTTGAGATCAACTAGTTTTCTTTAGCCACTCAGTTGACTTTCATATAGTGAATTAGGCTCTGACTCCTAGGATTTTTAACCCCAACTTTTATTTACTTATTTGGGAGTCTTAAGCTTTTGAAGATTTAACGAATTTTACTTACTTCACCCAATTGATTGAGTTTCATCTAGTTGAATTTACTTAGGTGGTTTTGTTAGTGCATATGGGGTTTAATAAGGCAAAGTGGCTTATGTGTGTGTTCTGTGTCCTTAGGAGGCTTACTGGGAGCCTACCTAGTGCACTTGCCAAAACATACACACATTCAAGCATACATACAGCCTAGATTAGTTAATTATAGACCATGCACACATTTTCGATAGCTTGTTATACTTAGTGCCTTAAGGCTTTCCTAAGCCCAAAATACATATAAGGAATAAGCCATGTTCTACACTAAGTCTCCTTGCCATTAGTTTCCTACAAATATTTACAGGCCAAAAATGGGCAAATAAGGACTACATGGTCCAAAATTACACACAACAAAAGTTTGGTCTACTAGATGTCATGCATGGTACAGGGCATAGTTTGAACTGTCTCTAAGCCCATTGTCACTTTGACCTCCATTTTCAATTGACATTTAGGCCATAATTGCCTTATTACTCTTCTAGCTTTAACCCATACCAAGATGGATCCAAATGCAGCAAGTCCCACAGCAGCCATTAGGGCTTACAAAACATCACACATAACGCAACCATTAGTTCAATCTTATGAACTTTTCCAAGCTTCCTTTTCATAACACATGAATCCAGAGCATAGCTCTCTATATATAGAGCTCACTAGGAGGTTCCTTAACCCTTCACTCTTGCATTTCCTTACCTAAAATGGGCAAAAGAGGGCATGAGTACATAGGTATTCAGTAAGAACCCAAATTCAGCACCTAGTGCCTTCACAATGTTTATAACATTGATTTAATTTGACCAAGGAAGGGGGCAAAGATCAGTGGTCTTTGATTTGACCAAAGAAAGGGGTAGGCATTAAGGGCACACAAAACATCAACCAACATCAAATCCCACTTGATTGGAAATGGGAAAGGATTAGCTCATTCGCCTAAGTCTCCCTAGTCTACCATCGGCCAAATTCAAGCATCAGAACCATGGAAATGCTTCTTCAACTTCTTGTTTAGAAGCATGGAGGGGTCATCCACATCCACCTCCAAGCTCCCAAAAGCCCACTCACATGATATCACCCAAGACTCTAGCACTGATATAAAGAAGTACTTCTTCTGCAAGTTGCGCTAGCCATCTCGGGTGCTGAACATGAAAGAATACTTCTTACTCCTGGAACCCCGTTGGAGCATGAAATAAAAGGACCCCTTCAGCACAGTGAGCAACTTGTAGTACTACAAAAAGATTTGAAAATGCGACTCTAGCTTGAACACACTGCTCATGTATAGATATGCATTAAAGTGAGCATGGGAGTTCAGAGAAAGCTTGTTGATTGTGATCCCATGGAATTTGCAAAAGTCCTTCACCATAGGATGGGGGGGATATCAAAGCCCGATCTTCAACTTGGTCTTGAAGACTATGATCCCGCCCTCAACAGGTAGACAACTCATTTCCCCTTTGTTCGGCACCCGAACAGTGGCTTTGGTAGGAAAAGAGCACTTCATCTTCCACTTCGCAACCTTTTGCAACGTTGCACAGCTAGGATGAGCATATAAAGATTCCTAATTGCCCCTAGAATTGATGGTCACCTTGGCCATTGGTCTACTTTGGTTAAAGGAAAAAAAAAAAGATCAGAAGCAAGGCCCACCTGAGAATGGAAAAACTTCTTTGGATGTTCACCAAAAAACTAGGAACACTTAAGAGGAAAAAAAGCAAGTGTTAGCAAAGAGCAAGAACAAGTGTGAGTAGAGAGGAAAGGATGAAGTTTCAGATTGGAGGGAAGGTGTTTATATAACATCCAAAGAAGTGTGATCAAGTTTTGCATTGAATGAATATGTGAAAAGATAAAAATGCTCTTTTGCTCACTTTAGGCACACGTTACTAGCTGCACCAATTTTTGAATGACACATGTGCCTAGGAACTCAGAATCAAGGCAATGATTCATGATGGAACCTAAAGTTGCCCGCTCATGAACTGATGTCATGCGCACAGATTGAAGAGGCATAACTGACGCCTTTGAGAAAAAAAAATGTAACATACTTCTAAAAGAAATAACTGTCACTTCAGAGAAGCTCAAGTGACACATCAGTAAAGAGGGGGAAATACTAAAGCAAGTGACACCAAGGCAACAAATTGCTAATGGAACAAAGCATCCATCGCCTATTTGGGGGAGGGCATGTGATGGCCAAAGGCCATAGGCCTTAAGGCTCGCCCAAGGTCCATTCATGGCACGAGTAGTTTTGCCATACGCCTCAACCATGGATCGCCCGTAGTTCAACCTGAAGCTATTTGACTGAAGGACAAGCCACCTACCACGACATCGATGAGCCCTAATGCCGACAAATACCGTTAGGAAAGTACGTGCAAAATGCTCACTCAGGCATGTATCAAAACAATTGGCTGGAAAGAAAGTTGGGATGACATAAACCCCTATTCCTTGATCTAAGCGAACACGTGGATGGCTGATTTGGTGGGCTCAACCTCTCAAAATAGGTATAAAATAAGCCATCTGTAGGTACACACACATAAAAGGCTATTCTGTTAAGCTGTTCACATACTCCCAACTATATTACCTGTTTACTTGGTCAAAGAGTCCCCCCTCCCCGTAAAACATTCCGAGGACTTCCTTCACCCCTTTCTAATGTCTTTCAAGAACTATAGCTGACTGGAGTGAGTACGTTCAGCCATGAATGCGAAACTCAGACGACCAAAATCCCCAAGGACACTAGTGATGTTTATAATGGAGGATGTAGACATATTAGTTTTAGACATGCGTATATGCGAGCTAGATTTAAACAAGATAGTCACCATTAATTTTGTTAAGTCTAGTGAAAAGTTGGCAAATCCTCTTACTAAAAGCTTACCTAGAGACATAAAATTTTAACTTTAAATGCCAGTGACGGGAACTCAACTTTACGTTAGTTGAACAAATCACTATTAGGTGCTTGTTTTGCACTCGATTCAGTCCTATAACAAAATATCATCATTCCTAATGCTAACAGTTGTATTAGTTAAGGTTAAAAATTATATTCTTGATGGATTTTAATGATTTGTGTCATAGTAGCCGAGAGAAACTTGAAACTCCCCATAATGAATATAGAAGTAATGATGCTTTAATAAAGAATGGTGATTCTTTATAAATGTTCATGACTTGCAAGATTAACACATAGCCATATATAATAGTGCTAAGGTTTTTGTTGCCAGCTTAATGAGAACAACAAATAAATAATGTGTGTGATGCCTTTTTTGCTTCAACATGGTAAGTCGAGGTTCAATCTCAGGACACCTTTGACTTCATTGTAACCTTAAAAAAATTTTACTAGTTGAAGGTCCAAATCATAAAATTCCTTTGATGTTGCATATTATTTTGTGAACAAATTCACAAACTAATCAAGAATAGTTGTATAGGTTGTGAATTAAGTGGGAGGAACATATCCCACATGGGAAAAGCAAGAAAAGGCTTAATTCCAACATTACTTTGACATCGCTGGTGCTACTTTTAATGTGCTTGGCATCCCTGTTGATAGCTTTTGGAATTCTCCTCCCATATTTACTATGGTACCAAATTTGCATATTTTTATTTGTATTTAGGGTCAAAAACTATGATATATAGAGTTTTGCCTTCTTCATTCCTTGCCAATGCTAATTATGGCACAAATTTAGACACTTGAGAATTAACTAAAAGTTTCAACCCTTTAGAAGTTGCAACCTTTAGAACTAACACACTAGTTCAATTTATTCTTCTATAAATTAGTTACTATTTTTGGAATATTCACTTACCTATTTTATCCTCAAGTAAAATTACTTTAGGGAAACTGTCATACACAACTTAGGCAAATTTATTTTTTCCAATTCAAACCCAGCACGGCTCGATTGCTTTTCAACCAATTGAACCTCGTTTATAAGAATTGGCTAGTGTCTATCTTTAACTTAGTGTGGTCAAGAGATGGTCAAAACTAGTTAACCTGCCAATTCGTCCAACTGGTTACTCAATTAGCTAGCTTTCTAGTTGTTCACTAGCATGATAACATGGCAATGTTTGCCCATGTTCCATCCAAAAGGAATAGTTGGTTGCTATATGTTACATCAGCCATTCTGATGAAGCTAGAAGAGAGAACATCTTGATTCATCACTCAAAGAAGATAAGAAATCTATACTCTTATAACAAAAACATGTCATTCATTAATAGAGGAAAGTAACATGCACAAAAATTGTGAATAAAGGGGAAGAAAACCAATTTTAGAATGAGATGAAAAGAAAGAAGAGAGCGGCAGCGATCAGAGAGCTTTGGATAAGAAAGAAGCATGGGTGTCGGCGGTTAAGGGTGAAAGCTTTCAACCTCAACCCAAAATTTGACCTGAAACTTGACATATATGGTCTAGTCAGGGTAAGAATCAGTGAGGTTTAGGTTTACCCAAACCTGAACTGATTTTGAGAAGCAAAAATCAAAGTTGGTTAAGGCTAACCAGATTTAACCTGTTTCAACCCGAAACCAATGCCTACTACTTAAGCCCACTACCTAAGCCTAATCCTCCAAATCCTAACATCCCCCAACCCCAATCTTACTATCCCCAATGGTTGTCACTCTCTTAGCCCTGCCGCCGCCCTCCCTCACCTCATTTATGCTTGCCCTCATGCTTACTCGCCCCGCCTTTTCCCTCCTCAATGTCAATTTACTCTCCGTCACTCAACTTGCCCCACCATTACCGAGAGGTCGCTCGATCAAGACCTTAATGTTCTGTTACAGTTTGCTGTTGTCTGAAATGTCTCTCAATCAGTGCCCCACCATAGTCAAAGATGTTGCTTGATCACTCACCTCGTCCTAGACATCACTCAATTAGGACCTCAATCTCCCGATTCTTAGATTATTGGATTATTTCATGCTTATGGCAAGATTTCTAGCTAGTTCTTAACAAAGATGGTGAATGAGAAGATAACTAACGAGTATAAAAAATGTAATAGTAGAGGAAATGGCAACTAGCGGCATAACTGGTGGTCAGTGTGTGGTAAACCCGACCTTAATCCAATATTTTTGAGTTCGAGCCAAGAATTGTAAATTGTTTATCAATTCAAAAAATTCAGGTTTCAACCCGAAACCTAAAACTTACACCTCTATCAGTGGTGTACATGAATAAGGAAAAGACAAAAAAAAGTTTTGTTTTTAGTCGTATTACACACCAAACCTTCTAGTTTGAATAGGTTTGGTTTCAAGTCTTATTCTTTTAATATTGGCAATAACAACACTTTTGTTAAGTAAATACCATTTCTCAATAATTAGCAGCCCAACTGGATGAAGTGGGTTGGAATGATTAACTTTAACCTGGTCACACTACTAAGAAAACCTTTTTTTCCAAGGGCACATATTCCAACAGTCTAACCGTTGGAAAATATCCAACGGCCTTGGCCGTTAGAGCTAAGGGAAAAAATATTTCCAACGGCTTAACCATTGGAGAAATTAACTAATTAAAAACAGCACAATTTCCAACGGCTTTAGCCGTTGGAAAACAAATTTACTCAAAGCAACTGTTTAAGTATGATAGCCAAAGGCTATTGCCTCCTCGGTAGGAACTCCCTGCCAGAATATTGGCCGAGGAGTCTGACGTCACCCAAGAAAGGATCTTTTCACTGACCTCGGAAGGTGCGAAGTCAAACACTATGAGCTCGAGACTTTGGTTAGCTCGTCAGGAATTCCGAGGACAACACCGTCTCCATCGAGGGGCCAAACTGACTGCCCCGAAGAGGATCTCCCCCGAACAAGAAGCACCTGAACAAGGGAATCCCCGAACTATGGGTGTGAGTCCCGAAGAAGGTGTCCACCAAGGGAACTCCCAGAACTATGGGATAGATCCCGAAGGAAGTGCTCGCACCGAAAGACGGATGGAATCCGAAGAGGGTGCACGCACCGAAGGGCGACCTCGCCCAGGGGACCTCGGGAGTACGGTATGAGCATTTAAGGAGCCTCTGACATGTCGCCCGCAAGCCCTGCACGTCACATCAGAACGGCGAACTGACACGCCGCAGCCGCCCCAGTCCTGACACAACCTGTCCGGCTCCAGGGCTAAAGGAGGCTGCAAACGGCTGCCTGTCCCCTAGGTCCAAAAGCACAGATCAAATCCGACCGAACACGTGTCATGGTCTGAACGGACCATCTACTCCTATAAATACTAGGAAAGGGGACTGGGCAAAGGATGGGCATTCTCCTCCCTCTGAGAAAACACAAAAACAGGCAAGACGCTTGATCCCTTAGTGTTCTTCCTCCACTTTCACTCAGAAAATTGACTTGGGCGTCGGAGGGTCCTCCCCGGAAAAGCAAACCGGGGACCTCCTAACCTCTTCTTTGAGCTTTTCAGGCACACTCAGCTGGGAAACCAGAGCTCCAGGCGCTTGCCTCCTCAAGAAGTCTCTCCACCTGTCAACATGACAACAAACGAAGATGCTTTGGGGCATCAAAGTAATTGTTGGAATTAATACTGTTTGATTTTTCCAACGTCTTTAGCCGTTGGAAAGTAATTACGTTAAACGCGTCGTTTTGGAAATTTTAATTGACTGACACTATTTATAATTTTCCAACGGCTTTAAGCCGTTGGAAATTAAGTGCGTAAAGCACACCGTTTTGAAAGCTTCTAGAAGTGTCACTGTTCATTTATTTCCAACGGCCTAAGCCGTTGGAAAATGGCAATGTGAAACGCACCATTGAACTAATTGGTTTCCAACGGCCTTGTAAATTTAAATCCCCCCAGGCCTTCCCCAGTTCGTTGTCCCCGAGCTGCTCTTCACCTCTCTCTGCGCTCGTCCTCTGCAACTACAGCCCACACACACACACAGCACCTTCGTTTCGTCTCCCAGGGCCAGATTAAGGTTCATCGATGCCGGCATTGTTGGATCTGGTGGTCTAACTCATCGATCTGTTGGTAAGTTTCTGGGTTTTTTTATTTCATTTTCCGTTTCGTCCATTTTTTTTTTCTGATTTTCACGGTTTGATGTTTAATAATGGTAATGGGTGGATTATTTTACTTGTTCTGGCAGGTTGAAAACAAGAATAAATGCATTTGAAGGAAGGATTAGAGGTATTTTCGTTTAATATGCCATTTTGTAAATTTTTTAAATTTGTTTTCTGAAAAATGGTTGAAATATGGATTATGTAATGGTAAATTGGTTTGAAATATGTGAAATGTTTGTGATTATTCGTTGTTGATAGTTCGATGTGAAGATTTGAGGTTACCCATTAGAATTTTAAATTTCTAGCAATTTTGTTAATTTTGTTATTAGTTTTGGGATTAATTCCAAATAGTACATTGTTAGTTTAAATGCGTATGTTTAATTGGATTTATTTTTATAATGTTTTAAGATTTGTAATTAATGTAAAGATTCAAAGTAGTTATATTTAAGTAAATTTGTTTGATTAATTTTGACATTTCATAAAATATCTGTGAATAATAACAATAATAATAATAATAATAATAATAATAATAATAATAATAATAATAATAATAATAATAATAGTAAGAATGATATCAATAGTAACAACAGTAATTAAATTAATAATTATTATACTAAGAGTAGTAGATAGAATAATAATAATAATAAGAATAATAATAATAGTAATTGTAATAATAATAATAATAGTAATAATAATTATTAAAATAATACTTATTGTACAAAGATTAGTACTAAAATAATAATAATAATGATAATAAATAATAATAATAATAATAATAATAATAATAATACTAATAATAATTAAAATAATTATTATTATAGTAAGAGTATAATAATAATAATAATAATAATAATAATAATAATAATAATAATAATAATAATAATAATAATAATAATTAAAATAATTATTATTATAGTAAGAGTAGTAATAAAATATAATAAATAATAATACTAATAATAATAATACTAATAATAATAATAATTTAAATAATTATTAATATTTCGAAGAGAAGTATGAAAATAATAATTATTTTAATAATTATAATGATAATAATAATTATTATTATTACTATTATACTAGACTGGGTACTAATAATAATAATAATAATAATAATAATAATAATAATAATAATAATAATAATAATAATAATTTAAAGGTTCCTTATTATTATTTGAAATAAGTTGAAACATTATAATTATTTTATTATTTGAAGAATAAGTAATGAATAATAATAATTAATTAATTAATAATAATTATTATTATAATTAATAATAATCCCTAATAAAAATAATAATAATAATAATAATAATAATAATAATTAATTTAAATAATTATTATTATTCGATTCTTATTCTCCTAACAATAATAATAATAATAATAACTCTAATATTATAATAATAATAATAAATAATAATAATAATAATACTAAATAATAATACCAATAATAATGATGATAATTGCAATAATAATAATTATTAATATAATTAAGATGAAGTATGATGTAATAATACTAATAATAATAATAATAAATAGTACTAATAATAATAATTAAAATAATAATAATAATATTATACTAATAAGTGGTAATAATAATAATAATAATAATAATAATAACTAATGATGAGTGATGATAATGATAATAATTATAATACTATGGATGGAAATGCCTTCTTATGCTATGTATATTTTGGAGTTATTAATATTTGGTGTTGAATTTGCTCTCGGATTTGATGTGCATAATAAGCATGACACATAAAAAACTATGTTTTCAAAATAATAAAGATGTGGGCTTCTTGGTTGACATGCAATAGAATGCCACACTTGTTGAACTCACACAATAATAAACATGTATAGCTGTGTTAGAGGTATGCGTTCTTAGTTCTTAGAAGTATAGATGGTAGTTAGAGTAAAAATGTTTAATTTGTTCTCCGATTGGATGTGAAATATTAATGCATGACATTAATAATAACTGTGGCTATTAATATATAATTTCCATTGGTATGGACTTCATGGAAGAAGAACATAGTTGAATGTATACTAGTTGATGTTATTTACCCTAAACGAGTTAAGTTAAAAAGTGTATATGGGAGACGGGGAATGAATTGGTAATAATTTAAGTTACATTTAATTTTAGTAATCAGTAGGTCATATATGGATGGAAACAAAATATAATTGCCTCTATAGGAGATGTAAAAATTGAGTAGTTTAAGGATATGAGTGACGTTATTTACCTGGTCATCTGGGTATAAAGAGGAGCGAGACAGAGGCACAATCTGAGGACGATGACGTCCATTGATGTCATGTTAATGTGCAATTACTTAATAAAATGTAATGTGAAGATGGAATAATTATAATAATAATAATACTGATGTCTGAAATTGCATCTATGATAGGTGGGGATGCATGAGCAATAACTGGACAGCCCATATATTGCATTTGTAGGAAATGTTGTATGGTTTTTAATAAAATTGCAGATGCCACCTAAACGAGATGCAACGTATACACGTCGCCCAGGGAAAGGCCTATTTCAGCAGTTCAAAGAAGCGTTAGCAGAACCACTTGCCAGACATGAAAGGGCAGGCCAATCGCATTCCCGACATTCAGCTTCGCGGCCCATAATAGAAGAAGATGTTCTTCCACATCCCACCCCTCGTACAGATGATATTCGCATTCCTCCAGTCGGCCGTAGTGCTAGTCGATCTACTCCGGCACCTGTACCTTCAGCCGATGGGGGGAATTCCATTGGTCAGTCAGCGGTATCCGAAGCCCCGATTCAGGGTCGCTTACGGATTACACCTCACGGTAACACGTAAGTAATGTATCATTATAAACAATAATAGTTTATGTTACATGCATTTCATTTACTTCCAATGAAAACAATATTTATTGTGTTGGAACATGCATTCCATGTAGCTTCCTTCCATCAAGAGCAACACGGTTGGTAACTAGATGCTTCACCACACACTTCAAGGGACATCATGATTGGACGAGCGCAAGCCCAATGGATATTCAGGCGTGGTGGCGCGTATTTGAGGTTTGCACTTTGGTCTCACCTTTTCAGCTTTAGAAATCATGTAGATAACTATTAGACTCCTTATATGACTATTTTATGTATAGGGATTATGTGAGTGGGATCCAGCCCACCATAATGAGGTCTATCGCGTTTGGCATATGATGGCGGCTAATCATTACCGATCGACACTGGGTGACATTCGCTGCGAGAAAAATCCTGATAAAAGGCGAGCACAGGCATCATTTATGACCGATGCACAATATGCAGAAATGGAGGAATGGTGGGCTTCATCAGAGTTTCAGGAGAAATCGGTAAGGGTAAGACAATACAAGCATCATCATCGCAGTCGTCTAACTCCACTGGTGGATACATTGCTACTTATGCAGGAGGCTCTGTTTCAATTACTGAACATCGAGGGCGAATGGTAAAACTTATGAACCTCTTTCACACATAATTCAACTTATTTATGGTGTAATAACATTAATCTTATTAAAACCAAATGTAGCGTGAAAAAGATCCGGAGAAGAGGGACTCTGGCTTGTTCAAGGTCATGCAGCAAACTCATAAGAAAAAGAGCGGGGAATACGTCAACAGGCGGACTGAGGAAGTGGCGGTAATAATCATGTCATATAAATTTACCTTTTTACATAACAATAAGTAGCGACTTAGTAATAAATGAATTTTTACCCTTATGCAGGCAAAGGTAACTGCTGAGATCGACGAACAAACGCAGCAAATGGAAGAAGAATGAGTCGCACATGACATTGATGAGGTTGCGATAATGAGTGCAGCTGCTGGTGGAAGGAAGAAAGGTCGTGTATTTGGTCTTGGATCGGAACAACATGTTGTGCTTGGACGACGACGACCAGGGAATACTCCTGCAGCACATGTTGATGTCACTCAGACGCCGGAGTTCACCGAACAAGTTGAGCGAGTGGTTGCGGAGCATACAGCACAACAAGTATCCTATTATGAGCGGAAGTTGGAGCGCCTGAAGAGGAGACAACGAGCTGAGCTGGAGTACATATGTCAACGAGTTGGAATTCCTCCGCCCGTGCATCCTGACAATGATATTGATGCCTCGGGATCTGATGAAGACTAGATCAGGTATATCACTTTACTTTGTGTGTTTATCATCAAACAAACACTTTTTAGGAGAATGGAACTATGAAATTCCAATTATGTATGTTTTTATGTGGATTTGTAACTATATTTGTGTCATGATTTCTAAATTTCAATTGTGTATGTTTTTATGTGGATATGTAACTACATTTATGACATGATTATGTAATTTTAATTGTGTATGTTTTTATTGAGATTTACAACTGTATTTATATATGTGCACTCGTTCAGTATTTGATTACATACGATACAATAAATTTGAACCGCCTAAGCTGTTTGACGTTTAAAGAAAAGCATTGGAAATAGAACGGGAAAATATAAAATATAAAAATATACTTTCCAACGGCCAAGGCAGTACATAATAATAATTCAAATAATTACTATTAAACTAGGAGTACTATAATAATAATAATAATTATTATTATTATTTTATTATAATAATAATTAAAATACTTTTTATGATACTAACAGTACTAATACTATTTTAATAAGACCTTGGCCATTGGAAATTCAGAAAAATATAAAAAAAAAAAAAAATAAGCTGTTGGAAATTTTCCCACGGCTTAGATTCCAACGGCTGACAGTTGGAAATTCCAACGACTTTCACCTGGGCTGTTGGAAAATGAATTTCCAACGTCTGATTTCCAACGCGAAGTATTTCCAACAGCAAGCCGTTGGAAATGACCGTTGGAAATACGCTAGTTTTTAGTAGTGTCAAGTGGCTAGATTGATGAAGGATCCACGTCTAAAATATTATTTTGGTTGAGGATACCTACACTTGGTGTAGGCTCGAAATCCATAGTTTTCCATTATTTACAGTTTTGTAATTCAATCTCTATTATTTTCTCTTTTTACATTCTCGTTGCCCAAACCTAGACTATTGGTTTGCCCTTGCCACAACAAGTTATTTGATCATGCTATCTGCTGCCACTTGTCCTTAATCATTGGGAAAATATGAGGCATCCACTACCTAACTCGGTATTATAGGACCCACCTTACTCACATTTTGGAGTAAAGCCTGCCAAGATCCTAGGGCTCCTTTTTAATCCATTAAAATGCAGAAGCTCATTTTATGTACTTGCATTACCATTTTTTTGCTTTGTGGTCCAACAAAACATGCACATGCTTTTACGCTTTCTAGCTTAGCTCTAACAATAATCATGCATGCACAAAATATACAACAAAAAACCTGGCTAGCTAGCATTTAAAAATAATATAAAATAGTACCAAAGCATAAAACATATATTTGCTTTAACCACATTTAAGCGACTGTTCCTCATACATGTCCCAAACCATGTGGACAAGTACATTCAAGTTCCTTTATCCAAGTCAGACACAATGTTACTAGAGGCATCCATTTTCTAAGGCATTCAAGACCTTATATGGCATAAGCATCTTAGTATAAGATCCATAAAATAGGCTTATACTATGTACCTTTTAGTACCATAATGCCCATGGTGTCTAACTCATTTCAGTGCCTTCAGGTCTAATGTCTACTACCTTGACCCTCCTCATCAAACTATGATAATGTTGCCAGGCTCCATATCCATGTTACCTACACAAAATCGTAAAGAGTGAGTATTCCATGAATACTCAGTAAGGTCTTACATACCTAGAAACAAACACCATAGGACTCTATGTATAAAATATATGCATAGTTATGACACTGGATCCATTTACTATTAGAGCATTTTAGCAGTGATCATCCCATGTTAGAGTTACCCGCAGCTTACCTCCCTCCTAGATGGCGAGCTCTCAACAACTATGCCTCAAATGTATAATCACCACATTCAAGGGTCACATTAGAACACCTTGCCTCTAATTTCCTCCTTAGTCCTATTTATAAGAAAACCCCAGGTCTTTATTCTCGTCAAGAGGACCTACCTTGTTCCTATTCTCTTTATAATTATTAGCTCATAGCCAGCATACTATTGGCCTTACTAGTATTCCACTAGCATCTAATTTACTTTTCTCTTTTTATACGTAGGTGTAAGTATATTGGTAAGCCAATGTGTGTCTAATAAAGGGTAATGTCCCTTAAGACTCCCAGGCCTACATAGGGCACGCTTGGCTCCATGAGCTATCCTAAGGATCCCTCAGGTCTCCCAAGGTCTTTAGTCTATTTAACACCCTTTATCTACATAATTGCTTTATGGTCTTCGTGTATTCCACACCTCAACTTTACATACTCTTCTTATGCTTATTTCCTAAACAATGTAGCCATTTGTATCCATATGCAAATTTCCTAGCTAACACTACCACAAATAAGTAAGAGAAAACTAAATTAACCCTTACCTTAGCAATATTAAATACAAGCATTCCATGTTCTAGCCAATATCCTGGTTGTCTCGGTTTTAGTCTCTTCTATTGTTACGACCTCATAAAATGGGTGTATTACAAGTGTGTCATAATGGCTAAAAAACCATTATATTGTGTAATTCTCACCATAGTGATTGAAGTGTGGGGGTAAAAGGCATGATCAACACCTCCTTAAAAGTGTTTCAAGTTGGTAACTTGGCCCTCAAGAAAAGCCTTAAGGATTGCTTGTTTGTCAAGCAACCTATGGACTTTTTTGTAAGGTTTTAGAAATTCGGGTACTCAATTGCAAAACTCTCAAGAAAGAGACTTGGAGAGTTATGGGGAGGATATAAATGGTATGAAAGTGCTATTGGAGGACCAAATTGCTCATGGAAGACAAGTTTGGACAAAGGAAACACTAAAGGCAATGATGACCTAAATGTCCTAGTGTAAACCTTAAGGTGTTCAAGCTTTTGACTTAAGTCTAAGGGTGGAATTGTGGGGTTATCCCAATATGGGGAGGCAGCCAAGACTTGATAATTAGTCAAAAATTTTGGGCACATGTGTACCAATGAGTTTAAGACAAAGAAACCATAATTAGTGAAAAGGAAAATGACATAAAGCAAGGTTAAGCTTGTTTAAGTGTGTTTTGGTGCCCTTAAGCTCATTTAGGGCCATTTAAGTGGCCAAATCACTTATCCCTCTCTCATTTTCGTCCTCCCCCAGCCCAAGAACATAGCCATACTTCCTCCATAGCCACCACATCTTAAAACTTGCAATTTATTGAAATTGAAGGCAAAAGGAAGCAATTGGAAGCAAACTAGAGCTATTTCTTGCATATTTCAAGGATTAAGCTTCAAATTCGGCCTACTCACTTTGGTAAGGGTTCTCTTGCTCTCATGGACTGTTTTCTGCAATTTTCAAACATCCATGGAGCTAGGGCTAAGCTTGGAAGAGAGCCATGTGCTTGATGAACCAAGCTTAGTGAGGGGAGTGCACTTATTGAAGGTTTTGTGACCTAGTGTGAAGTGCACAATGATGGCAGTAAAGTGAGGGTTTCTAGAGCCCAAAGTTAGTACTAACTACTGTTAAAATCCTCCTAAGACCAAGCATTAGCTTGAGGAGGGCTGCCATAGTGATTTGGTTATGTTTATTATGTGTTTTATGGACTAACCTATGGTATATGTTGCTGCCACATTTCATGTGTTTGTTGTTTGTGTTTGGCTGCTGCATTTGGTTGCTATATCTTGTATATATGCATTGTGGTTTTTGTGTTTTAGTGTCTTTGGATGTAGGTTTTAATGAGGATCACATTACCTTAAGAAACCAAGTGTTACCCTTACTAAGTTTCTCAATGAAACTTACTCCCCTCAATTCTGTCATTTCAGGTCCAGCAGAAAGATCACCTTCAAAATAACCATTGTGGTTTGAGTTTTGATCTGAAATTTCAGATACATGAACTTCCATATGTCTAGTTGTGATCTGGAAATTTTGGTGATTTTAGGTCATTTTGTATTTTTAATGGTGGTACTTACTGTGTTGTGCAGCAACTGTCCAGCATCCTGTTTTTGGAGTCCATTGTGTCTCAGGCACTCCTGTAACCTAGGGTGTGTATTTAGCTGAGTTAAGACCATATTGTAGTGCATGTATGCATGTACATGAATTGTATGT
This sequence comes from Aquilaria sinensis, assembly GCA_005392925.1. Classification (NCBI taxonomy): domain Eukaryota; kingdom Viridiplantae; phylum Streptophyta; class Magnoliopsida; order Malvales; family Thymelaeaceae; genus Aquilaria; species Aquilaria sinensis. Next base: position 173,302 of record SMDT01000213.1, on the reverse strand, counting down.
AAGATGTGAACATTTGGGTAATGTTTTGGCTATGTAAGTGATGTGGTGCAAAGCTGCCTAAGTGTGAATGATAGGCTGCTTACTTGTAAATTCTGTTTTGGCCACATAAAGTTACTAGATGCAAGAGAATGTAATTAATATGTGTATTGGACATGTATGATATAGCCTTGGAGGGCTTTCCCCTTGTGAATGAAGTGTTTGCATGGTTTGGAAAAATTGTATGGGCAAAATGGTCCAAAAGCTGCCAGAATTTCGACCATGTACTTAAAGTTTAATATCTCCCTGTGTAGAATGAATCTTGGTATGAAATTTTGACCACACCTAGAGAACATCTAGAGGTTGAACTGGAATTTAGAATTTCTGGATTTGGATCCTTTTAGCCAAACATATGACGTTGCAAAATTGGCTGAGTTACTGTTCATTTGGTCAGAATTTTGTAACCAACTTCAAAAATCCATAACTTGGTCCATAGGTGAGCTATTGATGTAAAAAAAAAATCCTTGGTTTATTCTAAGTCTCTACTTGATAATGGAGCAAAGAAAATGGGGGGATATGTGGCTAGAATGATACATTTTATTAGTGGAAGTTACAGGTGCAATAGCTGGCCACTAGAACTTAACAAGATTGCCTAATGTGTAGAACCCAAAACTAAGACTTGTGCTAGTGTTTTCCTTCTTTGCTGCCATGGTGTGCATGAAATGTGAATATGTGTGTGATGGTTGGACCAATATGCATGTATTTACATAGTGCCCAAGAGGGCCACTTGGGTATACACACTAAGGGTAGTGTTCTGATGGCCTACAGAACATTACCAATCCTGGGAGTCTAAATACACAGTTTTGGCACCATAACTGGACTACCCTGGAGTGGGTAACATCTATGGTCTTCCTATAATAGCTTGAATAATTACTTATAATTGATCATTTAACAATAAGATAAATCATTCCTAGGCCAATATTAAACAATTTCATATATCGTTTAAGTGACCAAAATGCAACCCTTATCTTGGACTTTACGTATTTGGCCCTTAAGTTACTTATGACCCAAGTTAGTTCCAATCACTTAAAACTTGATTTCTGTTATTTGTTTTACTTGAAAATAGCTAAACATCATTAATTGTAGTTAAGAATTGGAACAATGCTAGAAATAAATCATGAACAATTCAGGAATTTAAATATACTTTTCCTTCCACATTTTTTTACTATTTTTTATTCATTTGTAGCTTTTAATTTAACAAGAAAATACTTTTGATTCTCTCAAATTACCTCCCAGCCATGCAAAACAGAACAAAGAAAGTAGAACAATTCACTCTTACCTTCCACTCTCCTAATCGTAGCTTAGGTTCCTTGCAACATAAGCTTGTTTCCAAGCTTTCCATGCTTGCTTTAACTAACAAACAAATAAAGAACTAATTTAAACCATAATTCCAGCAACTCTAGGCCTGATTTAGAACCATAAAAATCAGGGGAAAATAAGTCTTTTACTTAGTTGCAATAATTTGAGCTCATATTAGTTCCTTGTGCAAAAACACATGATTTTAACCCTAATTTCTTGCTAATTTTATGGTTAATTAGGGTGGATTAGCTTGCTTGGGAGCTTTAGCAAGTTCGGTCATGGTATGTCTGAGAGGGGGAGAGAGATTTTTGTTGGTTAAAGGTGGAAGAATAAGCCCAACTAGCTTAATCAACACACTAATGCTTTTTTTGCTTTTCCCATGCACCTTGTACCTTATTTGCAATTTTACAAAATATGGTACCATTATGAAACACACGTCTGAATTCTTCACAACTTTTCTAGTCCCCAACTTTCAGGAATGTTCAATTTAATCATTAGGTCTTTAACAGTCACATTTAAACCAACTGTGAACAATCTAGTCAATCCACAATTTCACGATGAAAAAGCAAGAATCACAAAAAATCGTGATACCTGAAATTCAATATTTTCTCGCGCTCTATCTAACCGTGCAATAAAAATGTGTCATAATATGAAATGACCAAAATGCCTCTCTCAGCCCAATTTGTCTAAATGACCAAATTTACCTCTTTTAATCTACTACAACCTACTAAATTGAAACTCTAGCTTACAAATAATATTCTAAGCATTATAATTACCAAAATAACCTTGTTATCTTAGTAATCTGGGTCTCCCATAAATAGGGTCATCACAAAATAAACCGTTAAGACTGGTGGACTTTGGGAGCACTAGATTGAGAAGGAATTCAAGAGTCAACGAATGGCTATTGAACCTTCTATTCAAATCATAAGCAAGATTCAAGCTACTCTCCCGCATAACCCAAGTTCCACATATAACACCGAATTACTAACTCCTAACCAAAACCCAAGCTCCCAAACAATTAATAAACAAGAAATCACCAAGAACACACTTATTATCTCCTATCAAAAACAGGGAGTGGCTAGAAACATGATTCCAAGCTTCAAAAATATAAAATTCCTCTTGAATCAAGCTTCCTTTAGCATATAAACCCTTGGTAGCTTCAAATTTCACTAAGAACACTTGATTTTGGGCATGAATTCATAGAGAAATGGTAGAAGGAAGGATGAGCTTGGGTTTGAAGATGGAATGGCAGTCATCCGTCACCTTTACCAAGTTTTATACCCCTTTTTAGAACTAAGCTACCAAAGTATTCAAAAAGTTACAAATAAACCTCTTTCTTTTAGATAGCCTTAGTCAACCTTGGTCAAATCTTATTTATTTCAACTAAGTTTGGGTTAAAGTTAAAAGTTAGGTTATAAAACCTCATTTTTAACTCTCAAGACACGACCTGACACTTCGAGATGCAAATATTACCATTTTGCCCGCAACTTCTTTTTGGTGTCATAACTCCTCGAAACTTAGTAAGCTTGTCTGAAATGCTTAATCTTGCTTAGTTAACTTGCAATAAGGTATTAAACCATGAATTTAATAAATTTTACCTCCCTTAGCTAAATTTTCCATTAGGAGGGCCATAACATTCTCCCCTCCTTCTGAAATTTGGTCCTCCAAATTTTGCTGCAACTAAGAAAAATCACTAGGATACCTTTTCAGCATATCCTGCTTCATCTCCCAAGTAAGTTCCTCCTCACTATGGTTTGACCAAAGGATTTTAACCATTGGAATCCACTTGGTTTGGAGTTTCCTAACTTGCCTATTGAGGATTTTAACAGGCTTTTCTTCATAGGTTAAGTCCTCTTGGATGGGAACCATTGATGGGTTAACTACTTATCCAAGATCAACTATGCACTTCCTTAATAGACTAATGTGAAACACATTGTGCATTTGGGACAAGTTAGGTGGTAACGCCAACCGATATGCAACTTTCCCTACTTTCCCCAGGATCTCATAGGGTCCAATATACCTAGGGGCAGCTTACCCTTCTACCCAAACCGGGCTACTCCTTTCATAGGAGATACTTTGAAAAGTACTTTATCACCAACTTCAAAACTCAAATCTCATCTCCTCAAATTTGCATACTTAGTCTATTAGTCATTTGCTACTCTAATTCATTTTTGGATCAATCTAACCTTAGCTGTGGTGTCAGTATGATCTCAGGACCGATGACTACCCTATCTGTAGGGTCTGCCCAACAATGGGCCATTATGCATCACCTACCATACAAAGCTTCGTATGGTGCCATACCTATAATAGTTTGATGACTGTTATTCTAAGCAAACTCTTAAGTGGCAAGTGTTGATCCCAATAACCTCTGAAGTCTATGGCACACATACGTAACATGTCTTACAAGGTTTGTATCACTCTCTCAGACTGCCCGTCAGTCTAAGGATGAAAGGCAATACTAAGACTAACTTCACTTCCTAACGCCTCTTAGAAAGCATTCCAAAACCTTGATACAAAGCGGGGATCCCTATTAGATATGATCTGATCTGGTATGCCATGCAGCCTTACAATCTCCTTAATATACAGCTGAGCTAACCTCTCCAATGTATAGGCAATCTTTATGGGTATGAAGTGTGCCGATTTAGTCAACCTATCGTCCACTACCCATATTGCATCATGTTGATTTCAGGTATTTGGCAACACAACTAGGAAGTCCATCATGATGGATCCCTACTTCTTTTCCAGTTGAGGTAGACTTTGGAGAGCACCTGTCAGCTTCTGATGCTTAGCTTTTTCCATTTGGCATGCCAAACACTTAGTTACGTGTTTAGCTACATCCCTCTTGAGTCCCAGCCACCAAAAGTGTGTCTTCATATCATGGTACATCTTACTAACACCAAGATGGATACTTAGTCTACTATTATATGCTTCCTGCAAGACTTGCTGCCTAAGTCCCTCTACATTTGGAACATCAAATCAATCCCCATGGTGTAATATGCCATCCTTGTATCAGAATTGTTTCCTTATGGCACCAAGTGTCTTCTCTCCTGAAAGATTTTTCAACAATGAATCCTTACTTTGAGCCTCCTTGACCTTAGCCAACCAGGCTGATTGAATCTCCAAAGTGTAGACTAGGGACCTTTCTCGATCTTGCCAAAACTCATGTAAGGTGGAGAAACAATCACCCGATGTTCTTTCTAAGGAACTTGTAGCATGATCCTTTGATAGGAACATTCCCGTGTACTTCTGACTAAGAGCATCTGCCACCACATTTCCTTTTCCCGCACAATACTTATTTGAGCAATCATAATCCTTTATGTACTCAATCCACCAATGTTTCCTCATGTTCAACTCAGTCTGAGTAAACAAGTATTTCAAACTCTTATCGTCACTGAAAATCCTGAACGATCTCCCCATTAAGTAATGCCTCCATAGCTTGAGCGTGAAGACTACTGGTGCTAGTTCAAGGTCGTGAACTAGGTAGTTCAACTCATTAGGCCTCAACTGCCTTGAGCCATAGGCAATCACTTCAAGGAGGCTTATTTCGTGCAAAATATCTAAAAGAGCTGCTGTCTTAGTCAGGATTATAGTTTGAAGTAAGTGTTGTGCCCGAGCTTCCACCCATGAGGATCATTTACCTAAAGGACTAGACTAAGGTCTCATGGTGCACAACCAACCACCCATGGCAGTCTTGGGCAAACCCCATGACTAAGAGGCCCAAAAAAGCCATGTTTGAGCCCTTATGGTACTAACCCATGCTTCGAGCTATCATGGTCAAACAAAAGGAGCCTTTTTAAGTACATATGCATTCTCCATGTAAAGAGAAGGGTGCTCAGGTCATGCACCATCTTCACGTCCGAAAGAAACTTGTATGCCTACAAATTTGTTCCACCATGATGAAATAGTGCCCTAGAAGCCCTTAAAGTGTAGCAAGCTAATTCATGTACTGTGGAGCTACAAGATCATATTCTAGGCATTGCCCATGGAAGACTATAACATATGAATTCTATGTGTTTGCTATCATGTCCAAAACATGCCTTGGACACTCCCTTGACCCCAAACACGCCCCAATGCATATTGTGGTCCTACGTGCACCTTCTAGTGCCTTCAAGCCTAGTTTGACTAGGAAACTTCCTTGTTTGATAGAATACAATATTATTACTTATTCTTAGTAGGAATTCTACTTCTAATAGCATTCCTAGCAATTCTAGCACTCCTAGTTGGACTAAGTCCTATTTCATTAATGTTTTTTAGTAATTAGGACTTCTATTTCATTTAGACTTTGGATTATTTGTGTGCACCTTGCTGCCACTAAAATGAATGTACATTGGTTGTTTATGTAAAAATTTAGATTTTTATCAATGAAATTATTGTAAGAATTTGTACATTTCTTGGTTCTTTTGAGAACTAAATTATTTGAGCGAAACTAGGGTGGATTCTTTAGTGCAGCTCATGCTTTTGTCTTTTGTTTCAAGTCATATTGTTGATTTAGGGTTGAAAATTTTTTAATGTAAAATAGCTTTTCTTGAATGATCTAATTTGTTCATGGGTTTCTAGGTCATTTACCAACAAGGTTCACATCAGCCCTCCAACACCAGCTCACCTTAAGCTCCTTACAAGTCTCTATATCATGCCTATAATCCTAGTTATACTTGCAACACTTCTTCTTATCCTTCAAGAACTATGTGTTAATTGGCTTGAGCCACTTGGTTATCATGTTTTTGTGTTTAAGGGCATAAAGGATGCTAGCCTTGGTGTCCTGAAGGGGTGTTGATGACTAGGCTCAATACCTTTTTCATCTTGTTGGCCCTCGGCTGCTTACATGGTTAGTCTTCCATGCTTCCATCTCCTCACATGGCGGTTGGCATGCTCTACTTGTGTGTAATGATACACTCAATTATAAAACTCCTTCATGCTTTGGGAAGGGTTTTCTTAAATAAACCAAGATAATCGTGATTTTCAAAAGGATACCCTTGGTCGAGGCTAGCAGCTTGATGTTGAGGAGAGAGATTAGGAGTTTGCTAGGCCTCCAAATTGAACCTCTTCATATAGTCCCAGAGGAGTTCATTGTTCTCCTATTTGGCATCTAAGAGTTGGTCCATTGTCTTCTTTAAAAGTTAGCTTCTTATAAACTATCATAACAATCTTAAGACAACTTACTAAATGAGGCAAATTCTCATTTTTTTAACATCACAAACAAGGTCAAACCCGCCCTTGAGAGTGTTCAGTTGAACACCCTACACATAATAATGTCACCGGTCCCTTCTAAGTTCATTTACATTGTATATCTTTGTAGGTGGTTGACTAGATATGTTGGCTCGTTCTACAGGTCTAGGTCCACCTTTTCCATCCAGAAGCCATAGGGGGTTAATGCATTTCGGATCTTGCCTGTGAATAGTTGGAGATGCATATAACTGATGTCCAACATGAGTTCTTTTAAAGCTCCGCATTCTTCCCCCAAGCATTCCCCTTTCAGCTGTTCCTCCATCTGATCTAACCTCTGCTAGACAATGTTGATTTTACTGACCTCTGGCTCCTAGTAAGCATTGCATCTCCAACACTTTTGGCAGATTTGCTACTCCTTTAAGTGTGATGGCTTGCCTACCTGTGTCCTCATGGAAGCTTTCCAATTCTTCCTCAATTGCTTAAGGGAGAGACCTCCAAATCTCCAACCACAATTGCTCTGGTAAATCCTCCAGCAATGAATGCTTCAGAGCATTGAACTGTTCATCCATCTTGGCAATGCAAGCCTTTCCTCATGTCGGGTCATAAGCCAAGGGAGGCAAATCTGGCCCTTACACCCCCAAAATGTTCACAGCCATCAACGGGTACTCTTTTGCCCCTATTGTGGTGTCAGACCAATCATCTTCTCGACCAGTTTCAGTGTTCAAGTGTTATCTCTTAGTCTAAACCATATATGGCATTTCCAAACAATGCCAAGTTGATATCTAAAGTAAGTAATGCAATTCCAAGACCCTTAAAGACAAATATACCTAAAACCAAAGATAGGGTTATAGGCCAAAGAGTTATACATCCAAAAAGACTATCCAATGTTTAAGTCAATAGAGGCTCAAGAGAGGATAAAGCTTAATGAAAAAGTTGTAAGCTAGAAGATAGAACGTATCTCATCTTCTCATGTGGAAGCCCTCTTATAGTTCCTTAGATGTCATCATCATGAAGGGAAAACTCCTTCATGATTGTGGAAAATGCATGTTAGGGGGATCTCCATAATAAACAGTGCTCCAATGGGCCATCTAACCAACGAATTAATGTCTAATCAGAGGACAGAATCTAGTACAATTCCAGTTTACCTGCAATGGCTCTACTGGCCTGTGGGACAAAGCCCAAGAGAGTGTCAAGAATATATCCAAAGAAATAAAAAAAAAAATTGCCTTGAATTTGTTGTCAATTAGAATAAAGGATTTTATCGTTATGTGTATGTGTTTTGTATTGTTATTTATGAATGCAAGATTATACATATCTAGTTTTATTTCAACAGTTATACCATGTTTAGATAAGAAAAATCAAATCAACTAAAATATAATTTAAATGGCCCAAATACGCAATTTGATTGGTTCTACAATTTATAATTTATATAAACCGAAAATTAAACGGTTTATCATGTATATATAGATTCAAATCGAACCGACAGAATCTACCCCAAATGTTTTCTTTAAAATTGTATCGGGAAGAAGACCTTGAAAACACTTGTAAAGAACGACGAGACAGCTAGCAAGCAAGTCTTGCTACGTGTTGGTGAACAGAGACGCTTCTACCAACTACGTGGCACCATCACCTCTTCAGTCTCCGCAACCAGCTGAAAAGAAAAAGAAGAAAAACCAACGGAAATCGCAGAACATCTGTCTAGTTTCCTCCGGCTATTGAGAAGCTAAGATAAAGATCATTGAAGGGGAGGCAGATTGAAGGCGAAACACAGACACACACAAGATGAACCCAGAAGAAGTGAGAGCGGCAGGAGTGGAGGGTTCCAAGTGGCCACCGGGACACCACCCCGGCGAGACGCTTCACCAGAGGCGCAAGTTTCCGATAGGCATGAGAACCGCCACCGTTGTTGGCTTCCTCCTCACGGCCGCCATCGGATACTCTGTTCTATACGCCAAGAAGAAGCCTGAAGCTTCGGCCAGCGACGTGGGCAGGGTGGCAACCGGCGTTGCTCATCCGAACGAGACTCATCCTCGGAAATGACCAGTTTTTTTGTTGGGTAGGGCAACGAAGGGCTTATAGTTCTATATGCTCTCTCCATCTGTTTTCTTGTCTTGGTCACAGTAGTGTTCTTGGCTATTGGCTGTGGATGAAATAAGGAAGCTGAATTAATATCCTAACTAACAGTCGTATACAACAAATCTTGAAATAGCTAAGAATTTCACATTTGCAAGTTGGCTAATAGTTGAAGTTCTTGTCATAATAAGAATTGCCATAATTATCCATGAAAATTTAGTTTCCTTAGTCGGTCAGGAGATTGGGGTTTAATTGAGCCGATACATTTCATGCGTAAGCCTGGCCCGATAACGATTTGAGTGGGCTCGAACTCGGGCTTAACAAACCCTTAGAATATGGGTTCGAACTTGGCGTGATAGATTTGGTAGGCTAAATATCATTATGGACAAATTGAAACCTTTGAACCCTTAGGGGTTTAAATACAATTATCATATAATTTAGGATAGGTTTAATTAATCCTACATGAAATAATATTCTTTTGACCCGGCAGTCAAAACTTCTATGTCTAGTGCTTATAGTGATTGATGGCCAAAAGCCATAGGCCTTGAGGCCCGAGGTCCGTTCAAGGCGAGAGTAGTTCGGCAACACGCCTCAACCTCGGATTGCCCGTAGTTCGGCCTAAAGCTTGAATTAGAGCATGGCAACCAGAATACTTGATTAAAATTTTAGTTATTAACAAGGTAAGACATAGGTGGACATTACTAGTTAAACCATTAAGTTTGAAGTTTAATGTGTTAAACTCCTGAATGCATTTGAGTAGGCTTACCCTGGTGTGCACTAGCAGGCATGTGTGTGTGTCTATATGTGTGTGCACTGGTGTGCCTTGGAGGGTTTACCTTAGGTCCTCCTGGGGTGCTCGCCAAGTTTTATCATACATTCACACATATATACATACATTTTTAAGTTTCATTAGTACAAACCACGCATGCATTACCTAACCCATCACACTTAGTGCCTAACCGATCACATTTTTAAGTTTCATTAGTACAAACAACTAAGGCACATGCCATGCGCTATTCTAAGTTCCTTTTGCCAACTCCATATACATACATTTACAAGTTCAAAATTTGGCAACCTAGAAACTACATGGCCAAAATTACATATACCAAAAGTTAGGTCACTTAAATGGCATGCATGTTACACAACATGGGCTAAACTGTCTCAATGCCCACTGGCACTTTAATTTCCATTTTGATTTGACATCTAGGTAGAAATTCTCTTATAAATCTTCTAGTCTTTACTAAAACTAGAATAAAGCCAAAAGCAGCCAACCCCACAACAGTCATTAGAACCTACAGTTCAAGTCACAAACATTAGTCCATAACATGAACTCTTTAACTTTTCTTCCATAAGTAACATAACCGAGCCATGCCTCCTTATGCATAAACCTCAAAAAAGGTTCCCTAACAACTGCTACTTCACTTCCTTTCCTAAAATGGGCAAAAATAGGGCATGAGCACATTTGTACTCAATAAGGGTTCAATATGGCACCTAGTGCCTACAATGTTCAAAACAATGTCATATGCATAATCCTCTAATTTCTCTACAAGCAAAGACAAAGAAAAAACATAGAACAATATAAAATAAGATAAATATACACATAATAAGGGGTTAGCACACGCATCCAACATAATGCAAAACACACACACCATATACACGTTTTTCACTTAGAGCTTAGCAAGCATTTCTTTCATTCAATTAAGCATGTGATCACTTTGTTTATAGTCAATTTAACATAGAGCTCCAAGTAGTTGAACAAGTTTGTCCATACTTGATGAAGAACCCTAATGCTTGCCATATGTAAACTAGCTAGTTCACTATAGTGCCTTAGCACACACAGCCCTATTTTCAAAGCTTCTAGGATCATTCGACCATGGCCATCACCTAGAGCAGCATCCTTCCCAAAAAATTCTAGGTAAAGGAGCTAGATTGAACCCTTACCTAGCTCAGAATTGGCAGCAAAAAGGTAGGAAACCTTCCACGCACCCAACATGACACCATGTGACACGGCCATCCTTGGCCTCTGCCTAGGAGACCTGTGAGAGCTGGTCTCACGGTAGATTGCAATTGGCTAGTTGTATATGTGTGCGAATTAAAATTCCGTGGTGCTAGTTGATTAACTTAGAATATGCGAGATGCATGCTCTTCATGCTTTAACTTAGATTAACAAAAACCATAAAACATTGATTTGGCCAAGAGATTTTCATAGAAAATAAGTTCAAATAGCCAAAGCATACAAAATCAACATTTATGTGACACATAACAACTATGTGGGAGCATTCATACATAAAGTAGACTAATGCCCTCACCCAAGAGCAACCCTAGAATTTAGGACTCCTCAAAACATAGACAATGGAGGCAGCTAAAAGTACTGTATATACAAGCCTCAATTGAGATCTTCTTAAACTAACTCCCACCTTGGATGCAAGTCCCAGTGGCGAGTCACAAAAGTCCTTGTCCAAGTGCTACTAGGCTCTACAGCCAAAGAAAGACTCTATTTAGTACTGTTACTTAACCAACAAGTAATCTTAGTAAGCTAGAATCATAAAGATTCTCAAGGGAAAATACCTAAAACAAAAACTAACTACCGCAATAACCCTCAACCGTTACCCGGTCTAACAACTTCAAAATCTTCACAACATAACTAGGGAGTGAGAACTTAAACATTCTCAGTAAGGGTCTTCATTGTACCTGCAAGAAAATTACTAAGGACTCCACATATGATAACATATGTAACCTGCTGTGAGCTCTTACAACTTGAAGGTCTAATATATATGCACATATAACCAGGTCCTTTGAGACCTCTCCTCACCTAGTCCTTGAACCACAAGGCATAACCTTGTCCTCTAGCAAGCTTAGCTTGCCAGCCTAACTAGTGATAAATCAACAGTTGAACCTCTACCATTTATGTTGTACAGGGGAATTATGGTGGGACTAGTACAGACTAGGCCATAAAGACCTTGTAGACTAGGTGCACTAAGGTTTCACCTTGCAACCTCGTGGCTAACGGCACGACTAGGTTGCCAAGGGTTCTAAACCTTCCACCCAAGCTAGTGGTATTTAGTTGTGATCCTTAGTAAACTAGTTTTCTTGCTTATGGTACAAGTTACCATAAAACTTTATAAAACTCAAGAAAACTCCTAGGTCTTGAAGGACTTTTGGAAGTCTCGGAGTACTCCTGGAATACTTAGACCCTAAGGTACCCTAAGAACCCCCTTAGGTTTCCCCTCGACCTTCCTAGCAAAACTTGGAAAATTCAGCCAACATGTCTGTGGCAACGCGTCACCACAGTTGGTAACATTCTGCCAACTTTTCTGGTATTGACGACGCGTTGGCGATGCGTCGCCAATTTGCGAATTTTCACAGATTTTGCTACTATGAACTTTGGACACTTACCAAACATATCAACCATGCTTGGTTAGCCTCCAAACTTCACATACATGTAAAACATGTTGCATAGATCACAACCAACTATCACAAGCCAATCTATGATGCATTATAACATCATTCCAATCATCATAAACCTCATAGTCCACTATGATTCAACCTTATTCACTAAGTAATGCTATTGCTAGAATTACTCAAATTTTTCAAGTAAACTCATTCCAATAGCATTAATTGAACTTAAAAACACAACTTCCTTACCTAAACTCCAAGTAACAAGCAAGAGTCAAGCACTCTTCCAATCCATTAAGCTCACCAAAGCACCATCTAAGTTCCAAGCAAAACATAGGCACCAAACATCAAATTCTTGCTTTTTAACCAAAACCCAAGCTCTTAACTAACCAATAAACCTGAAATCAATCAAGAATACATTGATTAACTCGTACCAAAAACAGGGGATGGGAGAGAACATGCTTCCAAGCTCCAAAACCATGGTTTTATGCTTAAAATAAGCTCCCAATGGCCTATATACTTATGATGGCTTCTCTTTTCACCAAAAAACTTTGATTTCAAGCTCAATTGGATGGAAAAATGAGGGTGGAGAGAATGAACTCGGGTTTATGGCAGCCACCCTTCACTTTACCCTCTTATAAACCTTGCTTAACACAAAAGCCACCAAAGTATTAGACTTGATACACTTAAGCCCCCATCTTTTAGTAATCTTAGCTATCCTTGATTAATCCTTCTTTATTTCAACAAGTTTGGGTTAAAGTTGAAAGTTAAGTTATAAAAATTCATTTTAACCACTCAGGGCCTAACCCGGCTACTTAGGATGCAAAATTACCATTTTACGCCTGAACTTCATTTAGTGCCTTAACTTTCTTGGAACTTAGTGAACTTTGCTAAAAATTTTTATTCTTGCTATGTAAACTTGAATTAAGGTTCCAAACTTAATTTAGAGTACTTTACCTTCCTCAAGCATGCTTCCCACTGGTAGGGCCATAACATTCTCCCCTCCTTTTGGAATTTGGTCCTCCAAATTCCGCTGTAACTCTGGAAAAACACTAGGTATATCATTTCAGCATATCCTGCTCCGTTTCCCAAGTAGCTTCCTCTTCACTATGGTTAGACCAAAGGATCTTAACCATCGAAATCCACTTAGTTCAAAGTTCCTTGACTTGCCTTTTAAGTATTTAAACAGGTTTCTCTTCATAGGTCAAGTCTTCCTGAATGGGTACCACTAAAGCATTAACTACCTATCCCAAATCCACTGTGCATTTTCTAAGTAGACTAACATGAAACACATTATGCACTTAAGATAGGATAGGTGGTAACACCAACCGATAAGCAACACTCCTTATTCGCTCCAAAACTTCATAGGGTCCAATGTACCTAGGGGCTAACTTACCCCTTCTGCCCAAAACGGGTAACTCTTTTCATTGGAGACACTTTAAGGAGTACTTTGTCCCCAACTTCAAAACTCAAGTCTTTTCTTCTCAAATTAGCATACTTAGTTTTCCTGTCATTGGCTGCCTTAATCCCTTTTTGGATTAACTTGATCTTAGCTGTGGTATCAGCTATGATTTCAGGACCAATAATTACCCTGTCTACAAGCTCTACCCAACAATGGGATGTCATAAATCGCCTTCCATACAATACCTCGTATGATGCCATACCAATAATAGTTTGATAACTGTTATTATAAGCAAACTCAATAAGTGGTAAATGCTGATCCCAATCACCTCTAAAATCAATAACACACATACGTAACATATCCTCCAAAGTTTGAATTACTCTCTCAGATTGCCCATCAGTCTGAGGGTGGAAAGCGATACTGAGACTAACCTTGCTTCCTAATGCCTCTTGGAAAGCATTCCAAAATCGTGACACAAACCGATGATCTTTATTAGATACAATCTAATCCGGTATGCCATGAAGTCTCACAATTTCCTTGAGATACAACTGATCCAACTTCTCCAATGTATAAGTAATCTTGATAGGTATAAAGTGCGCTGACTTTGTCAGCCAATCAACTACTTCCCATATAGCATCATGCTGATTCTAGGGATTTGGCAATCCCATAAGGAAATCCATAGTAATGGACCCCCATTTCCTCACTGGAAGAGGTAAACTCTGAAGTGTACCCGTTAGTTTTTGATGTTCAGCTTTAACCATTTGGCATGTCAGACACTTTGCCACATGTTCTCCTACATCCTTTTTAAGTCCTAGCCACCAAAAATACATCTTCAAATCATGATACGTCTTACTAACACCAAGGTGAACATTCATAGTACTAGTATTTGCCTCTTGTAAGACTTGCTACCTAAGTCCTTCCACATTCGGTACATAGAGATGATCTCCATAATGTAGTATTCCATCCCTGTATTGGAATTCTTTTTTCACAGTACCAAGTTTCACTTCTCCTGAAATTTTCTTCAACAATGGATCTTTCATTTGAGCATCCTTAACTCTAACTAACCAAGCTGATTGTATTTCCAGAACGTAGACTGGGGATTTCTCTTGGTTTGCCAAAACTCATGCAAAGCTGAGAAACAATCTCCCAACGCTCCTTCGGAGGAATTCATAACCATGGTTTTATGCTTGAAATGACCTCCCAATGGCCTATATACTTATGATGACTTCTCTTTCACCAGGAAACTTTGATTTCAAGCTCAATTGGATGGAAAAATGAGGGTGGAGAGAATGAACTCAGGTTTATGGTAGCCACCCTTCACTTTACCCTCTTATAAACCTTGCTTAACACAAAAGCCACCAAAGTATTAGACTTGATACACTTAATGCCCCATCTTTTGGTAACCTTAGCTATCCTTGATTAATCCTTCTTTATTTCAACAAGTTTGGGTTAAAGTTGAAAGTTAAGTTATAAAACTTCATTTTAACCACTCGGGACCTAACCCGGCTACTCAGGATGCAAAATTACCATTTTACCCCTGAACTTCATTTAGTGCCTTAACTTTCTTAGAACTTAGTGAACTTTGCTAAAGTTTTCTATTCTTGCTATGTAAACTTGAATTATGGTTCCAAACTTAATTTAGAGCACTTTACCTTCCTCAAGCATGCTTCCCACTAGTAGGGCCATAACACCATGATCCTACCTTGGTGTCGCCATGCTCAATTTTCACTTTCTTTGTTTTTCTTTTCTTCTCTAACTTGTTTCTTCATTTTGCAGGACTCTTTGCCCAGATTTTCTAAGGTTGGTAGCTGCATTGGATGAGTAGGAAACAGCCTTTAGTCTTGTTTAACTCCAAGCAGTTGAGTCATGGCCGGTTTAGCCTTGGCGGCTAAGGCTTTTGACCATTTCATGGTCTTAACTTCCCATAAAGCCTTCATGTAGTTTGGTTATTTTATTAACCTATGCAACTTTCTTGGTGGGGCAATTTAGGCACCCACTTTGTGATTTTTTTTACCATTTAAGTCAATAAATTTTCATGTTAACTTAGAGACATTTTAGGTACACCCAAGAGCTCCTTTGTGCACCCTAAAATGCTTCCCACTTTTCTTATGTGCTCTTCACCTTTTCTTCGCCTATGCTCCTCACCTTTTCTTCGCTTACATTACTCCCCTAACCTTCATTCTAACATTAAACATCAACCTTACATAATTTCCTTCATAGCACTTGGCCTTAAAGCCTTTACATTCACATGGGTGCACACAAGGGTCTGCCCGAGAGCCACCCTGTGCCCCTCCTTGGTGCCTTCTAGTCTCCTTGGATTCTTAGCCACTCTTTCTTCAAATTTTGAACCCTCACTCTAAAACCTACCTTGGTACTTAGTTTTAGCCATTTTTTGGTTCACAAATATGAAAATTTCCTTCAAGTTCTTCTTATGTACACTTAAGGCACCCTATTGGGTACCTAATCTTATATGCCTCTTGCCCTCACATCTATGACTTGTATCACTTATCTACACAACTTATGTTTATTTTAATCACAGCCCATGACCTATATAAGTCACAGGAATGACACTCTCTCCCCTTTAAATAATTTGGTCCTCCAAATTCTCAAGTCATCTAGAGAGTAACTCTGGATACCTCTTAATTATTTCAGCTTCAATTTCCCATGTAGCCTCTTGTTCAGAATGGTGAGTCCATTGAATCTTCACCATGCTTATGCATCTTTTTCTTAACTTCATAACATCCCTAGCTAGAACTTTCATAGGCTCTTCTTCATAAGTATGGTTGGGGTTCACTAGGATGTCAGAAGTTGGTATTGCTTTACATAGATTGGATAAATATCTTTTGAGTATGCTGACATGAAAAGCATCATGTACATGTCTCAATTCTAGAGGTAAGTTTAGCTTATAAGTCACATTGCCAATTCTAGCCAATATTTGGAATGGCCCAATGTATCTGGGAGCAAATTTGCCTTTTTTGCCAAATCTAATAACTCTTTTCATTAGAGATACTTTGATCGACACATAGTCTCCTGCTTGAAATTTTAAATCCTTTTTTTTTTTTGTTTTGTATAGGCTTGTTCTTGATTATTGGCAGCTTTGATCCTTTTTTGGATCATTTTCACCTTTTTAGTAGTTTCATGAATCAGCACTGGCCCTATTTTAATCTTATCTTTAGGGTTTTACCAACAATGAAGAGTGATGCAACTTCTTCCATACAAAGCTTCACAAGGTGCCATCTTTATCATTAAGTGATAATTGTTGTTATAGAAGAATTCTATCAAAGGTAAAAGTTGATCTAATTCTCCTTTAAACTCCAATACAGAGCACCTTAGCATGTCCTCAAGAACTTGTATAGTTCTCTCTATTTGCCCATTTGTTTGAGGATGATAAGCTGAACTTAGTTTCAGTTGAGTACCTAGTGCCTGATGTAGTGATCTCCAAAACTTTGATACAAATCTTGGGTCCTTATTAGAAACTGTCATCTAGGATACCATGTAATCTCACTATTTCTTTAACATACAACTATGCTAGCCTATCCAATGGCTTAGTGAGATTAATGGTAAAAAGTGGGCCGACTTTCTAAGTCTATCCACAATCACCCAAATGGTATCATGTCTTCTTCTTGTCATAGGCATGCTTACTAGGAAATCCATAACTATAGATCTCCATTTGCTCTCTAGTATGGGTAAACTTAATTTGATCTCAAACTCTAACTATGTGCTTGAACAAAGAAGTCTACAGAAAGCATTGATTCCCCCTTTATTCCCTTTTTAAAGGTGAGTCTGTTGACACCCAAATTGAAATCAAGCATCATTATGAGTTAATGTAACCATTTTATCCTTTGTCCTTAACGTGTCTGAAAAATTGCCTTAAAGCAATCTCTCCTTTAATTTCTTATTCATTAAATGTGTTTTTGTGAACCCTTATTTATGATTGTCTCATAGCAAGCTCGAATCAAAGCTCGAAATGACTTTGTCAAAGAACCTTAAGAAAGAAGCACAGAAAGGCAACCTGAATATTTTATGGTCCTCACTGTGTCTTAAGAATGAATTTGATTTTTTATTATCTATATTTCGATCGATTTAAGGAGGTTTTGGTCTAATTCAACCACTTTACATTCTGTCAAATCTAGATAAATATTAAACCCCTATTTTTTTTACATTCTTAGATTCAGATTGTTTATTTTGTCCTTAAGTTCTAGAGATCTCACCCTACTTCTGAAGCCATACAAATGACAAATAATATCAAGGTGTCTATATGTATTGGAAAACAAAAAAGGATTTAAATTGGCAATTCATTCGACTAGAAAATGAAGAGAAATTATAAATTGAGTCACCCAAATCAAACTGGAAAACAATTCCATGACTTAGGAAATGGACTATATTGACCTATGGGATATTGCTTGTCTGCTAGCTCTTTGGATTCTTCCTTTCACAATTTTTTGGCATTCATCCTCTACCATACCAACAAGGAAACAAGGCCTTCTTATCAAAAACATAACATAACCTACAAGAATGCTGAAGGGTACTCCGCATTTGTAACCCATCGCCACAGCTTTCCAATCAAATCTAACCATAAATGAATCATCTTCATCATCTTCTACCACTTGCATGAATGGTTCCACACTGGAATTGCAATTCTTTAATAGCGGCAACCCGCATAAGCCTACATTCCCGATCTATGAATTGTTCTCAAATGTGTTAAACTGCATGCCTTAAGGTATAGGCCCATCTAGTTTGTTGTAAGCGAGACTAAAAACTTCAAGAAATGTCAAGCTTTTTAGCTAATCAGGAATTCACCTAACTAGCTTGTTTGAGGAGACATCTAATGACTCAATTTCTTTCAAGTTCCCCACTGATGATAGAATTTGACTTCTTAGTTTATTGTGGGATAAGTTTAGCACTTTGAGTGCTCCAAGGTCTCTAACCATTGCTAGAATTTCTCCCTAAAAGTTGTTATGAGAAAAATACATGGTTTTCCAAATAGTTAGAATCCTATCCAGCTCATGCTCGAACCCTTTGAGTATGATTCTTACAGTTATGAACTCCTCATAATACTTCCCCTTAATGTACTGCAAGTCACTTCTAGATTCATTTACGTTCTGCATTACCTTCAAGCCGTGGAAAAATGGAGTAGGGAGAAAACCACTTAAATTGTTCCTGGAGAGGTCAAGGATTCGTAAGTTTGGAAAAGAATCATTGCTTTCAAAATCGGGTAAATGCCCATAAACTTGATTTGAATGTAGAGCAAGTACTTGCAATTTCGGTAAGCTTCCTAACCAGTATGGGAAGGCATCTGCTATCCTATTGTTTCCAAGATCTAAGACTTGCAGACTTACACAGTTGGCCAAAGATGGTGGAACTGGTCCCTCCAATAATGTATTTCCATTCAGATTGAGAGTCTCCAAATGGAAACTTGTAGTAAAAGAATCATGGATGATTCTGCTAAAATGATTCATCTGTAGATTTAAGACAAACAAGTTCAAGCTCAAGTGCCCCATGCATTAGGAATGATGCCATTCAAGTTGTTGTTTGCTAACTCCAAAATGACAAGTGAGTTCGAGCAGCAAATGGAATGAGGCAACTCTCCCGTTAATTTTTTGTCTGACATTATAAATGTCTAAAGCTGTGTTGCATATCCCAAGCTGGGCGGGATTCTGCCTGTAAGGCTATTCCTTGCAAGATTTAGAAATGCAAGATATGAGCTTTTACCCTAATTTGATGAAACTTCACCGTAAAACTTGTTCCCATTGAAATCGATCGATGTAAGGTTAGGATAGACACCAAATTGCGCTAATGCATTTCTTAAGAAACTATTGTTTTGCAGCCAAAGTGTCGCCAGGCTTTTGCAATGCCTCAAGCTTATAAGAATAGAGCCACTGAGATTGTTGGAACTGACGGTGAAATTAAGCAAAGCGCGGTTCTCGCATATGTTGGATGGTCAATGCCTTGTCAACTGGTTGTTGTCTACTACCAACGTCATGAGCTTCTCAAGACTTGTCAGTTCCTATGGGATGGCTCTAGAGAGATTATTGTTTTGGAGGAACAAATACTGCAAATTGATCAAATGGCCAAATGAAACAAGAATGGAGCCATGGAGTTGGTTGTGACTCAACTCGAGGTTAGTCAAAGAGTTCAAATCACCCAGCTCTTCTGGAATAGGGCCAATAAGATGATTGTCGTACAACTGAAGTGATTAGAGGTGTCTTAGCCTTCCCAATGATGCTGGGATTGAACCGATTAGATTGTTTGAACAAAGGATTAGTTGCTGAGGGGACATAAAGTTTTCTAGCTCCTTAGGTATGGGACCAGAAAGTTGATTATTGTAAATGTTCAAGAAAAGCAAGCTAGAGAGGTTACCAATTTTTGAGGAATTAATCTTGAACGAAAATTTTGATTCAGATATAACTACTTCAGGTTGGTCAGGTTGCCAAGGGAAGCCAGAACTAGACCACTAAGATTGTTTCCATACAAAGAAAGGTCGGTAAAGGACTTCAAATGCGCCATTTCTGGAGGAATGGAGCCATTCAACTGATTTACGGAAAGGTGGAGGCTCTCAAGCTTTTTCAGAAGTCCTATCTCGGGAAGGATGGCCCCAGAGAAATAGTTAACACATAAATCAAGATGTACAAGGTTATGGAGCTAACCGATTTGGGGCAGTATGGCACCATAAAGCGCATTGGTACCGAAAGCCAAATATGCAAGATTAGACAGCGAAAAGAAAAGGAAGTGGCCGAGCATACCTCTAATGCCTGCATTGGAAAGGTCTATTTTTATGACACTTCTGGTAGCATTGCAAGAAATCCCAAACCAAGCACAAGGACTTGTATAGGCATCGTTGTTGGGAAGGAGAACCTAGGAAGGAGACAAATAAAGGTTGATGTTTCTAAAGGTGGCCTTCCATTTGAGAAAAGCTTTTGCTTTTGAAACAAAGTCAGAAGTAGCAACATTTGGTAACCAAATGCCATGGAACACGACTAGGAAAATTAGTAAAACAAGATGGGTAATAAGTGTTTTCTCATAGGTTGCCTCCATGTCTGGTTAGGCCATGTGCATGGCTTAAGCATAGATTTGGAATCTATATTTAAAGAAAAACATTTGCCAGTTGCTGATTAGTCTGACCATGGACTCGTTCAAGTCCTTGCTCTAGCTGGCCCAGCGTCCTTAGCATTTCCAGCTGCCTCCATCAAGGTCAAATAGCTAATTAATTTTTGAGACTTTTGGGGAGGGTATGGCCAAAAAGTTAAAGGTGGCATATTGTGTTCTCTATTTCACTTCTACTATAATGAAAGAAGATAACTCACACCACTGGTTGAAGGCATATATATCACTCTACACCAGGCAAGGAAGTAAGGCAGCGATTGGTGCAAGATAGCATATGTCCGAGGGCAGCCATACCCTCCACCTTCGAGCAGTCCTTACTCAACTCAATTTTATCCTTTCTTTCCTAACACTACAAGGATGAAAAGCATTTCCAACATCAATTTCCTACAAAAAAGGCATAGGAACATGATTCGTAAAAAGACCGTAAAAAAAAAAAATGCATTGACTGGTCATTAAGGATTCTGTCCGACGATTTTCCTTCAATAAAACTGTGACAGATAAAACAGTAGCACAATTGTCAAAATAAAATGATGGAAAATTTTGGCGCCAAAGCATCCAACGCTTTTTATGCAAATTAAATGGGTAGGGACCACATATGCAAGAAAAGCGTTGGAAATTGCAAATCCTTGTCCTACACTTTTGAGACGAACAAGGATATGGGCGCCTTAAAAATATAAGAAATTTATTCCTTCGATTTTCCTACAGTTTAGTTTTCCTATGTTTTTGTGACCTAAATTACTACATATTTGTTACATCAGTCTTGCAGTTTGACTTTTCATATGTACCCTACGATTTTCCTACATATTTTACTTATAAATACCTCCCCTCCTCCCTTTTCTCCAGTTCGTCTCTACTACTCTTTCGGCATCTGTTTTGGCTTCTGTTTCAACATCTTCCTCAGCTCAATCGAGATGTTTCAAAATAGTTTAGAGGTTAGTGATTTAAATGGTAATTACTTGTTTTTAAGAAAATATAGTTATCTTATTTTAGGTAGCTAACTTATATGATAGCATGTTGTTGCATAATAAGTATTTATTCATTATACCTTATATTCTCCATCCATGATTGTGTTGATGACAAATATAATATTGGTACAATTCAAATTGTGGGCAAAATAAATGTATTGGATTAAGTTATATTTGTGATTAACATAATCATGGATTATCCAAGTTGGATAGTTGAAAGCTGTATAAGCAATATTACAGTTAATGTGTTCCTTTCGTAGTAGCAATTTGTGAATTTTGATAGACTATTTCCCAAATTGTTCCCGTTGTGTGCTTTTCAATAAGTTGATATTGTTGATAAACACTGTGAATGGGAATTGAAGAGAAATGCTGCCAAAATTTACATAAAATGCTACTAAAATATAATAGTTATAATGGTTTACTACTTATGCAACTTTTAATGGAGTAGAGCCCTTACCTTAATGGAGTAAATGGTTTAGTTATGGAAAGTTGACATGTATGCATAACATATATAAGTAATTCATTTACATTTTCACTATATTTAAATATATGAAATATAATAAATTTATTACGTATATATGTTTAGAGTTTTTACTGTTTATTTTACAAGGAAACCAAATGGCTGCTAATTGACGTGAATGGATGTACCAAAGGATAGATACAGGGGTATATGAATTTTGGATTTATGGCTGGTGTTAATCAGTTTTTACAATTTGCATGTAATGGGAAGGAGTTAGAAATGATTAAATGCCCTTGTCACAAATGTAATAACAGATTTCATAGAATAAAAGCGAAAGTAAGAGAGCATTTGTATCGATATGGATTTACGTCAAACTATTACATATGACACTATCACAATGAACAATATGATAGCAATTTGCACAATTTCAGTATGGCCCGTAGCTATTTTCCATCGCACTCATATGGAGTGATAAGTGGGGAATCAAGTAGTATAAATGCATATGAACAGATGATACATGAATCAATAGGTCCATTATCATCGAATGTAGCATCTGAAAATAGTAAAAGAATGTTGGTGGGTAAAGAGTTTATCGATGTTGATGTCGAAGAAGCTGATAATGCCAATGATAATAATGATAATGTGTTCGATGTGTCTGAAATGAGGGAAGGATTACCTAATCCGACTGCACAACAATTTTATAATTTGTTGGATAAAGCAAATGCACCATTGTTGGATGGGTGCATTAAACATACACGATTGCCGGCAATGACCCAATTGTTAAGTTGCAAAAGTGAGTTTAATATGACGGATCGTTGTTTCGATCGAGTACTAGAGCTTATGAAAGAAATGTTGCCTGAAACTAATAGACTCCTAGACACCCTATATCATGCAAAACAACTCAAAAAAGGACTTGGGTTGCCATATATAAAAATTCATGCTTGTGAGAATAACTGTATGCTATTCTATCGAGAAGAAGAGAAATTAACACATTGTCGTGAATGTGGGAGCAGTGGATATAAAGAAAGAGTAACCTCCGGATGAAAGATGTTGATTCCCAAGAAATTGTTACAGTATCTACCAATAACTAGTAGGTTGAAGCACTTGTACATGTCATCAAAAACAGCGACTTACATGACTTGGCATGCTTATAATAAATCATGGAATGATGGAAGTATGGGTCATTCATGTCAGTCTGAAGCTTGGCATCACGTAGATCGAGCATTCTCATCATTCACTGCTGAAATCAGAAATGTTAGACTCGAATTCTGTGCAGATGGATTTAACCCGAATAATATTATTGGTGGAACATACACGATATGGCCAATCTTTATAGTTGTTTACAATCTTCCTCTAGAACTGTGTATGAAAGAATCCTTCATTGTTATGACTCTCCTAATTCTTGGTCCTAGAGCACCAGGACGCAACATTCATGTATTTTTATGACCATTGATTGAGGAGCTCAAAACTTTATGGTCAAAAAGGGTTGTTACATGGGATAGTTCTCAACAATAGAATTTTGTTATGAAGGCATGTTTATTATGGACAATTAATGATTTTCCTGCACTAGGAAACCTTTCAAGTTGTAGTACCCATGGTAAGCTTGTGTTCCCATATTGCATTGATGAAATTGACACATTTATGTTGAAGAAATGCAGAAAGCCATGTTGATTTGATTGTCACAGGGTTTTTTTACCGCATAATCACACATTCCGTTCGAATGTAACATCTTTCATCCTAGGGAAGAAGGTTAGTGCAGTCACTAGTCCCTATAAGTCAAGTGAGGAAATTCATGATATGTTGGTTGGGTATTGTTTTCCTCCATTTGACTATTCATATGATAAACACCGAGTTGCGGGGTTTGGAGAGTGGCATAATTGGTTAAAGTGGTGTATATTTTATAAGTTACTGTATTGGAAGCATTTGCTAGTTTGCCATAATTTGGATGCCATGCATATTGAAAAAAATTGTTTTGAGAATATTTTCAATATTGTTATAGATATACGGGGGGAAACAAAAGATAACTCGAATTCTCACCTTTCGCTTGAGGAGTTAAAAAATATGTGGCATGATCTACATTTATGAAATGTTAAGGGGAACTGTGTGAAACCAAAAGTATCTTATACATTGAGTTGGGAACATGTAAGAAAAGTTACTCTGTGGCTAAGAACGATAAAGATGCCTGATGGATATGCCTCAAACTTGGGCTGTATGGTTAACTTGAGTGACAGTACATTCTATAACTTTAAGAGCCATGATTGTCATGTGTTAATGCAGAGGTTGCTTCCTATTGCATTACGTTGGTACATGCCATGTCCTATATAAGAGATTATTTCTGAGTTTTGCTCATTTTTCAAAGCATTATGCACAAGTAGGATTCGATTTGATGACATATAACAGTTGGAGCAGAATATAGTGGTTACCATATGTAGGCTAGAAAAGATATTCCCTCCTGTATTTTTTGATTCAATGGAACATCTTGTCATCCACCTCCCTCATGAAGCAAAGTTGTGTGATCCAGTTCAATTTCGATGGATGTATCCATTTGAAAGGTAATTTTTGGTTTTGCATTCATAATTCTGTCAATAATTTTCATATATTATATGTCAATAATTTTTGCCTATTATATGTCAACAATTGTTATATTTTTTTAACTTGGTAGACTAATGCGGTTATTGAAGCAAAAGGCCAAAAATAAAGCTGCAATTGAAGGTTCAATTATGGAAGCATACTTGGTCCAGGAAATGTCTACATTCTATACGCACTAATTTGAACTAAATATTTCTACACGGTTAAACAGGGTGCCATGAAATGATGACATTGATTTTCCTATGGCTCATGTTGAGGGTTAATTGTTATCTATCTTCAATACAAGATGTCGTAATATACCTAATCACGGGCGACAACGCTTAGTTGATCCCACTGAGAGACATCAAATGCACATTTACACTTTGCGCAATTGCAATGAGATTATACCGATTGTCAGGTGCCATATATATAAACAAGTGTTAAGGTTTTTCTTTCAATCGGATTACTTTAATTCATTATTGATTACTTATTATTTCAGGCACTTTGACTCTTATATATCAATAAGATTTCCCCAATTCAATGAAAGTCAATTACAAAGTTATCAAGACGAACATTTCACCCAATTATTCTCATCATACGTGAGTATTATGGCGTGATAATTTATATGTACCTAAATGTGTTCTGTTTGTATTTACTATGCAGTTATTTTATTATATTAACTATCTATTTTCAGGTTTACCATTTCAAAGATAAATTAGATTCTCGTATTGTGCAATTAGCCTGTGGTCCTTTTCGAGTTGGCATTTTATACAATGGATGTATTGTGAATGGATTTTGTTTCCACACACAATCGTATGACAAAGATAAAATGACACAGAATTATGGTGTTTGTGTGAAGGGTGAGACATGGGGATCCAATGGGTATGATTTTTTTGGCCTTATTGATGAGATTATACGCATTATGTACCGCAGGAGTGGGTATGAAGTCATGACATTGTTCAAATGCACTTGGTTTGATCCGACATGTGGTATTCGAAGTTGCACACATACCAGTGTTATTGACATTAAATGGAAGTCTAGATTATCACCACCTAAGCCATTTACCTTTGCGACACAGGCTCAACAATTTTACTACTGTGAGTACCCTAACAAGACTTTTCATCAGTGGTAGGCGTTGTTAAGATGAAGCCACGAGCTTTCATTGATTATTCATCGAATGATGTTAGTGATTGGCCTGAGGACAATGAGGAAATGTCTGGTGAGCAAACACGTGTGTTAGAAACCACAAATGAGCCGTTCCAAAAAGCGATTTCAAGTGAAGTACCCATAGTAACAACTAATAGCACCGCCCTCGATGAGATTAACATACTTGTTGATTTCACATGTTATCCTGAGATTGTGCAAGACATTGATCAAAATATTGAAGTCACACAAGCCGATGGGGATACATCAAATGATGAGGCATTGTTCGTTACTTTAGAGTCAGATGAAGTTGAGGATGTTTGATTAAGTGTAATTATTAAAAACATTTGCATCTTTTCTTTGAAGGCGTAATATAACTTTGAACGCATGTGTGTTTCCAACTGAAAAGATATTAAATTTATTAAATTTAATCATCACATATATAATTACCTATGTTGAAATGAATATATCAATTTTTTTCAGTCTAAAAATATAATAATGATTTTAATAAAAACGATAATAATGTTAATAAATTTAGGAGATTCAATCTGACCATATACATTAAATCCATAAATTTAAATTTTAGAAAATAAATATTTTCATTTATTCTTCAACTAAAAAAAAGTGAACCAATTAACTTCCAAGCATAGTAATTACTTCATACACATTATAAATTATATATATATATACACACACAAAAATGATGTGGCGCGTTGTCTGACGGTTTTAAGTTAATATTAAAAACATGTAGGAAAAGTGTATGACAAGACATAGGGGAGCGAGCTGACCGATGGTTTTAACACATTTTTAAAAATCATAGGAAAGTTGTAAGATTATATCACCTAGGGTAGTGCACTATCCAACGGTTTTGAGTTAATATTAAAAATACGTAAGAAAAGTGTATGATAAGACATTGACCAACGGTTTTAACACATTTTTAAAAATCGTAGAAAAGATGTAGGACACAAAGCAGGAACCCAATTTATGGCGGGATGGTTAATTTTTTTGTTTCCTACGCTTTTGAAGCATCCTTCTAATTTTCATAAAAAAAACCGTAGCAAACTTTACTATACTTTTCCTAAAATTTTAAAAAGTGCAAGAAAATCGTAGGACTCTTGGGTAACTTAACCGCCGCACCTTCCCTTTGAATTCATGGGAGGTCTCTAGTTCCTCACCACTCCTCTCCTTCTCTTTTGTGATGCTCTTCTCCAAAACCTCTCCCCAAACACTCTCCCCAAATCCCCTCTAGAGCTCCTCCAACCAGATATTTTTCATTTTTTAAGCATTTTTTTCTTATATAATTAATATTTAGTATTATAGTGGTTGTTTACATAATGCATGTATTGCATGTTATATTTTTTAATGACAATTTTTATATTATACTCCCTCTGTCCTATATTCTTTGAAACACTTATTTTTTAGTAATTAATCTATGATTTTTTATTTTCAATTTTTAGTATATAAATAAAAAAAATTTGTATATAAATGATAAATAAAAACCTATAGTTTCCAAATATATTTTTTAAATTTTTTTTCTAACAAACAATAATATAAATAAATTCAAATCAAACTATGGCCAAAAGTCAAGTATTTCAATCAATATGGGACGAAGGGAGTATGTTTTAAGCAATTTTATCTATGTTGTTAGTAATATGTATGTGGTTAGTTATAGATAATTTTTAGTGTAATAATGGTAACTTATATTTATTCAAATGCATGTAATATGTATGTGGACAGTTATAAAAAACTGTTACGTCAATAATGTTAGTGTAATCAGTTAATGCTAGTTTAATAATTGTAATTTATAAATAAGTATTAGTCAAATAATTGGTAATTTATAAAAATTGTTACTACACAAATGGTATTGAAATAATGGCAATTTAGAAATTAATGATTTTACTACAATAATGAAATTTAATAAGTAAATGTTAGTGTATTAATGGTCATTTATAAATAAAAGACTATGACGTAATTATAATTTACTATTAAATATTTATGTAATAAACAGTTTTGCAATAATTAAAAAAATTAAAAACACGTTACACTTTAATTTTAATATGGTTCGCCCAAGACAGTCAAGCTCGGGCAAAGACCCAACTAAGGACTTACAAGATCTGCGACGCAATCGAGTTCACGGCCGCCTTCTGTGACACCCGGGTAGGTGTCACAGACTCAGACTCAAACCCAAGTGCCAGAGACCTTACTGCCACATACCCAAGTTTAGACCCAGCCACAGACTCAGGTGCCATATACTCCAGTGCCTAGACCTTATGTGCCCTAGACATTTGGCACATCGAGCTCTGTATTTCATCAGTTTTGAGACACTCGGCCTGATCCCTATTACCTGGATATGAGCGAAATATCCAGGTCATCTCATTACCAACATATCGGGATCGAGCAGCCTACATGGGAGCTCGATTCTAATTCATTCCTTGATCCAGATGAGATTGGTATACCCACTCATCTAGCTGGCCTACAACCAACTTAGCATCAGCAGTAGCAGCTAGATGATGGCAGCCTAACCATTGCACATGACGCGCAGCCAGCTGATGGTGCCCCACTTCCTGGAGGGCGAGTCCCATGGGTAGTTGACTTACCACCACCTCTACCTCCACAAGACTGTCCGATGATCATCCCTCAAGAGTAAGTGTTACTAACTCCTACAAATTTAATTGTTGATATAATTTTTTGCTGTTTTTAATTACATCACTTTATATATATATATATATATATATATATATTTATGTATGTATGTATGTATGTATGTATATGTATATATTACTTTAATTTAAATTTGTTACAGCTTGTTGTAAATTCAAGAGTTTTTCAATTTGTAACCCTTAATTACTCGCAAGCTCACGGAGTTGTTGTGTACTTTAAAGTAAGTATGGGTATCATTCCAAAGGAAATTAGTGTTTTTACCAAGAATCAAAAATCTAATTACTCAAGCTACTTAATCGAAAACTGGAAGTAATTGAAACAAGTTATGGTAATTGCTCTTAATGATGCACTTGAAGGAGTTAAACTAGATGAGTTTACTAGCTGCGACATGAAACTTGCAAAATGGACTAGTAAAAGGGAAACTATCTCTGTAGGACTCCACCCCTTCCCCTTGCTACCCAAGTAACCTTAACCCCTAGATGGTTTCTCTTATGTGGTGATGAAGATCTAACTTCAAAAACTCCTTTCTCAAGTTGAGTCCTTGCTCACCCTCAATTAAGTTAGGCATTACTCACACTCTAATTTTAATCTAAGGTGGGTTAAGACCGGAACCTCTATTAAATACCTAATGACTACCTAGATTACCTCTAATCTAGATTGCCACTAAGCCCCCTTACTTCTCTTCACTCACCTATTAAACCTCTCTCAAGGACTAAGTGACTTAGATTATTGTGTATGGTGGCCTACCATCACTCAACATTAAGCACAAGCAAAGGGCAACACAAGATGAAACACATCCATAATCAGAACAAAAATTCATTGAATAGCAAGGT
Organism: Aquilaria sinensis; assembly: GCA_005392925.1. Classification (NCBI taxonomy): domain Eukaryota; kingdom Viridiplantae; phylum Streptophyta; class Magnoliopsida; order Malvales; family Thymelaeaceae; genus Aquilaria; species Aquilaria sinensis. The sequence goes on along the minus strand of SMDT01000213.1, from coordinate 144,196 downwards.
AGGAAATGTCATCCTAGAGAGATAAATCAAACTACTCATAATCCATAATATCCATCATCAACAATCCCATAACAAATGCATCCATAAACATCCAAAAAATAGAAGGAGGGAAAATAAGGAACCTAAAAAAACCCTTAGAAGACTAAGCCTCCTGGATTGATGACACCTTCTTCAAGCTTCAACACCTCCTTCAATTGTGGAAAACCTCCAAGAGTGATGATAGAAGAAAGTGGCAAGGTAGGTCCTCCCTTGCTCTTCCTTCCTCTTTTCTATTTATACCCCAGTGTTATTCCCTTTCATTCCTCTTCCTAAAACCCTAAAGGCATAAGAATCCCTTTCCAAAGCCAGGTCACCAGGTGGGGAGTGTGGGGGACCATAAAAATTTTGCGTTTTCGGCGAAACAAAGCAAGCGCTGGCGACGCATCGCCAATATGGTTGAATCGTTGGCAACGATGAAAATTTGGATAGAACGTTAGCAACGTGGGTGACGCGTCGCCAACTGACGCCCCGTTCTGGCGACGCGTCACTAGCCTGGATTTCAGCTTCCACCACTTCAGTTGCCAAAACTCCATCTCACTCAATCCCACTCCAGTCCACGATGTCCTCAACACCACCCAACCTGTAGAAAGCCCATGAAAACACGAAAAACTAAGAAAAACAGGAAGAGATGCAAGAAATTGTCGGTCAAAGTTGCCGAAAATTCAACAACTTTGACCGTGGATTTATGCACTTAACAAAATGCCCCAAACTTAAACCTAAGCTAGTCCCTAGCAACCTATCCTAGAGAAACTAAACGTAACAAAACATAGAAACTACAATGTCAACCGATTGCCACACATGCACTTTAATGATTCACTAGTTCAACTTCAAAAGAAAAAATGGTGACTAAGGAAATGAACATTTTGCTACTTAAGGTGGAGCCCTTGAGGGTGTGACCCCCAACACTTAAGCTCAATTCCCGCTAAAAGAGTTGTGCCATCTAACTTGGAGCTTGCACTGGGTTCCTTTCCATAGGCTTGCAAAAGGATCCAACATCCCCTACCATATTCTTCTACGGTAAGTTGTACAACACTTAAAGCTCAAATGGTCTTTCGAAAGATCGCAACGGGTTTGGGCTAAGAAAGAAGGAGGAGCCGGATGAAAGCTTTCTGAATGAAGCTAGTGAGGAGAAGAAGACTAAATCAAGGGCTTAAAAGAAATGATCAAATTGAACAAGCATCAATCCATCATTCACCAACCCATTACACCTCTTAACCAACTACTATTTCCTCTTCATGTATTTTGTCGTTTGGCAAGTGTACAAACAGGAGCTCTGCCTATACCCAAGCTACTAATTGAATACAATCCAAGGTGATTTATTATTATTATTTTTTTCAAATCATACTCAAGTCTCAAGCATCTTTTGAGCTGTGATTGACTCTTGCCTTAGGAGAAGACCCCAACTTACTTTGATACTACGAAATAGCGAAGTAGTATACTTTCTCTTTTTGTTTTTTTAATCATAAACCCCTAAACTTGTCATTATTTCCCACTTTATTCAACTCAATGCAGCCTCTTCTAAGCCCAAGATTTACATTTTCCACCTCAACCATAGGCAAGGGTACAAAAAGAATGCACACTCAGAGTATGGGTGAAATAAACAAACGATAGTCAATTAAGCACAAAGCGACTCAGTATGGGAAAGCATGATGGGAATTGGCCATTTGGTGGAAAGGCTCCTCCTATGGAACCAAACAAGCTTCGTGCTTTATACAACTACTACGGGTTAGGTCCATAACCAAGTTCTAGATCGGAACACCGTGCAAGAGTCTTAAAAGAGAACAAATTCATAGAACCACTCCCAAGCTCAACACATCATACCATCAAGATTCCACCAAAAGTGTCAAAACTAACATTCCAAATTCATCAAAGCTTTAAGAGAGTAAAACTAGCAACCACATCCATCCATATGCAACAATGGTTTCCATTGGGTCCTAAAAACAAAAACTAAGGAACGACAAAAGGAAATCAACCTATATGCTCCTACATGCAACCTATCAAGATTAAATAAAAGAAAAACATGCAAGAAACATGCACCCTAAATGAAACAACTACAATTAACCTAAAACTCCGAAACACAACTTAGTCTAAAAACAAAAAACAATAACAAAAACAAGGAATATCAAGTATGACGGTCAAACAAAAACTCCCCCAAACTTAAACATAGCATTGTCCTTAATGGAAAGTATTTGTTCAAGAATCATACCTGGGGCCGGGTGTTCCTGCCCCTACTAATCCTCGCCCATGTCGTCTTGGCCAGAATAGCCACCACCCGGAAGGAAGGAAGAAGGACCCTTAGACGAGTTGCAGGGAGGACCGAAGTGTGGGTAAAATGGAGGTGGATGGCTTGAGAGGTGTGGCATGTACCATTGGTACGCCGAGGGGTGAAAGTGTGGCGGGATGGGTTGGAAAGGAGGCTATTCTTGCGGGAGGTTCTGCTGTTGCTACTGGTGGCCCCAGCGGACTTGGCCAAAAAGAGACTCCTGGTTGCTGGCAAGGAGTGAGATGCCCTCGCACATCTCCTTAGCAAAAGAGGCGAAGGAGCCACTGACTGATTCGAACCGGGCTACTGACTCTTTATGCTACTCTCTCATCAGAATGTACATCTTGTTGAGTGCTACGACCAGTGATGCCGGGGTAGCAGTAGCCGGATCAACCAGTTGCTCAAAAGCCCCCCTAACTACTCCTGAAACTACTCTTCCTTCTCTTCTTGTTCTTCAACTTGTTCTTGCTCATGCGCAGTATCCTCCTCCTCATCTTCTGAAACTATCTCTTGGATGCCCGCTGAAACCCCACTAAGTTTGTCCACTGATATTGACCTTACGACCAAGGACACTTTTCCACATCGACACTGGCCCTCAAAAGTAAACTAGTGATTAGTTGAGGGAAGGGTAGGTTACCCCGCTTCGACTTTGCGGCCCAGAGGATATGCTTAAAGATAAACCGGTCGATATTAATCCGAAAATCACAAGCAATACAGTATAAGATCTCCGAGCGATCCGGGGTAACCTCCCGAACATAAGTAGTCGGGACAAGGTGAGAAGAGATGAAGTAGTTCCATGCTTTCATCTCTGGTGGGAGGGCTGCAGAGCTGAAATAAAGCTTCCTATGAGACTGGTCCTGGCTTAGTGTCGAGTTGACCGGGTGACCACACACTATCTGTGCCTGCTGCTCGAGACAAGCCTTCTCGAATGATCCTCCAATTAAGGGGTTGATATTAAGCATACTGTTGATAGCTTCATCATCATAGTGCACACTGCGCTGCCTCACAAAGCAAACCTTTGCTCGACGATTCAGGTAGTATGCTCCTATCAAGTTGGCATAGAATTCCATGATAAGCATCTTGGGCACCTCTGCCCGAGGTTGTGCAACCCAGTGTTGCCATCCTCGCCTCTCCACCACTCTCAGTATCCCCTCGTTTTCTTTCTTCGAAAAGTTAACCCCCCACTCCGGTGTCAACTTGCGATTCAAGAACCCCTCGAAATAGTTGTTCGCCCGAGAAGACACAAAGCAATTCTTTTCATAAGGAGGTTCTTGAGGTTCCTCCTCACGGATCCTTTTTCCTCTCCCCTTCTCCTTCAGAAAGTGAACTGGTACTGACTTGGGAGGCATGTTTCCTACAAAACCAAACAACATTCAATTCAAATTCCTTCACATGAAAATTTAAGGGACAAAGAATTAGCGTTCACGACCACAAATACAGCTCCAATCTTGAAAAATCACTCAAGAAAAGCTCATGCAGCATTGAGGTATTTCTTTGCCCATTTCATATTCATATTAGTATCTTTGAGCATTCTAAGAAATTGTCCTAAGTGTTGTTAAGCCCAAGCATGTTGGGATTAGGCAACCATGCAATACATACTTGCTAAAACGAGCAACTCATCAAAGAAAACAAAGTCCAGGCCAAAAGGTGCATGCTCATAAACATGCTAGCATAGGAATCCCCATCATAGTCCATACATAAATCTTGCTCTTGGTACATATGAAAAGCATGCTTTCAGGTGCAAACTAATGGCTCAAACTTGCACTATGCAACGCCTAGGTGCAGCTTACACAAAGAATTAAGGTAAACTAGAAATACATGAAGCTACATTGTTGTGCAAAGTACCTATGGAGGAAGTTGAGTTACACTTTTCCGGAAACACACAAACTTAAAATTCAAACACCCTAAAGCAAATTTATAGCAATTCAAGGTTGACCCACTCCTATTTCAAGTAGATACCAAGCTTAGAATCAATTAAACATCAAGAACAAGCATAATCAAGAATTTACCATGAAAATTCGTAGCCCTATTTGTAGGCAACCTTCTAATCATAGTTTTCATTCCAAATCCACAATCCAATGTAGAAAACACTCCCAATACATACATATATTCAATGTAGATCAAATTTATGTAATAATTCCATCAAACTAATGCGAAATCAATCAATTTCATGAACCCCGCAAGCATGTGCGATTCGCATCCAAAAACGCATCAACGAGCAAAAGAGAAGAGAAAGAAAATGAAGAAGAACTTACTTGCTTTGGATCTTGAAAGGAAAATCAAACAAGAAAATTGAATCGTGAGGCTTATGGAAGGGCTAGGGTTTGAGAGTTAAGAGGTTCTTTGTGGAAGAGCAAGTTAAAAGTGAAGAGAAGTGAAAAGAAACCGAGTTAAAAGCGACAGTTCCTGTCTTGGCGATACATCACCAATTTTAGTGAACTTCTGGCGACGCGTCGCCAATGTTAAGAGCGTTCTATGAACTAGTTTGCAAATTGGCGACGCGTCGCCAATTAACACAAAATTCTAGTGACGCGTCGCCATAGTTATGAACATTCTGTGACTTTTACCTTCATCTTGGCAACGCGTCACCAGTGTTGCGAATTCACCCTTATTTTCAAAAATTTAGCAAACTAACCCCTAACTTTCTATACTAACTCTCATACCCTTTGAAAAATCAAAGCATTGTACCTCCCATAGTTGAGAAAGTGTTCTCCATCCTCCTCACTTTCCTTCCAATGGCTCTTCCAACCCTACAACAACATAGTAAACCACCTAATAAACACAAAATCACAAAGGAAACACAACCTAACTCATGAAAATGAAAAGACAAGGCAATGGAAATCAGGTTGCCTCCTGACTAGCGCTTGATTTTACGCCTCTGGCTAGGCGCCTTTAACAAGCTCTTTCAAGGGTCGGGTTCGGCCAAAATCACTTGGCCAATATGTCTAAGTTCATCACCATAATAAGCCTTAACTCATTGTCCATTGACTTGAAACATAGATCCATCTTGACTTTTAAGCCCCACCGCTCTATATGGTTGCACTTTGACCACCTCGAAAGGACCCGACCACTTGGACTTTAACTTTCCTGGGAACAGCCTCAACCTTGAATTGAAAAGTAGCACTTTTTGACTTGGTTGGAACTCCTTCTTCACAAGCATCCTATCAAGCCACAGCTTCGTTCGCTCCTTGTAAATCCTTGCATTCTTATAAGCTTCCAGGCGGATTTCATCCAACTCGTCCAATTGAATAGCTCTCTTTTCTTGGGCACTCTTCAATTCAAAATTCATCTTCTTTACCGCCCAATATGACTTATGCTCTAACTCCACTGGCAAGTGGCAAGCTTTCCCAAACACAAGTCGGTATGGGGACATTCCAATGGGTGTCTTAAAAGCCGTCCTATATGCCCAAAGTGCATCACTCAAGTTTTGTGACCAATCTTTCCGATTGATAACCACTGTCTTTTCCAATATCTTCTTGATTTCCCAGTTTGAAATTTTGGCTTGACCATTCGTTTGTGGGTGATAGGGAAGTGACACTTTATGTCATACACCATACTTCACTAGAGCTTGAGCCAAAGTCTTGTTGATGAAGTGTGATCCCTCGTCGGAGATAATTGTTCTAGGTATTCCAAACATTGCAAAAATATTCCTTTGAAGGAACTTGACAACCACATTAGCATCACAAGAAGGGGTGGCGATGGCTTCCACCCACTTAGAAACATAATCAACCGCAAGCAAGATATAATGATTGCCAAATGAGGGAGGAAAAAGACCCATAAAATCCATGCCCCATAAATCAAACACTTCTACCTCAAGAATATTTTGCAATAGCATTTCATCTCTCCTAGAAATGTTTCCCAACCTTTGATATCTATCACATGTTTTCACAAAAGTATATGCATCCTTAAATAAAGTTGGCTAATAATAACCGATTTGCAATGCCTTACTTCCCGTCTTGGAAGCGCCAAAGTGTCCGCCACATGGTGAGAAGTGACGATGGTAGAGAACATCCTTCACTTCATCATTTGCTATGCACCTCCTTATGATTTGATCGGCACACCGGTGGAAGAGGAAGGGCTCATCCCAAAAATAATGCTTGACATTGGCTTGAAACCTCTTCTTTTCTTGGTAAGGCAAGTTCGGTGGCAAAACTCTACAAGAAGATAATTCACATAATCCACATACCATGGTATCTTACCCTCCACCTTGAAAAGACTTTCATCCAGGAAGTACTCTTGAATTGGTCTCTCCAAGGGTTACTCTTGGCCTTCCAATATGGATAAGTGGTCATCCAAAAGGTTCTCACATCCTTTCTTGTCCTTGACCTCCAAATCAAATTCTTGAAGCAAGAGAATCTGCCGTATAAGTCTTGGTTTGGCATCCTTTTTGGTGAACAAATACTTAATCGCCACATGATAGATGTGAACCACAACTTTGGAACCCATAATGTAAGACCGAAACTTATCCACCGCATAAACCACCGCCAAAAGCTCCTTCTCCGTTGTGGTGTAATTTTGTTAAGCTTCATCCAAAGTCTTGCTAGCATAATAAATTACCCGAAAAATCCTTTCCTTCCTTTGTCCCAACACCGCTCCCACGGCGAAATCGCTAGCATCACACATGATTTCAAAGGGTTCTTCCCAATTGGGTGCTACCACCACCGATGCACTCACCAATTTATCCTTCAAGATTTTGAATGCTTCCAAACAATTATCATGAAAATGAAATGTCACATCCTTCTCAAGTAAGTTGCATAATGATTTAGCAATCTTAGAAAAATCTTTTATAAATCTCCGATAAAAACCGGCATGCCCCAAAAAGCTTCTTACCCTTTTCACATTAGAGGGTGGTGGTAATTTTTCAATAGCCACAATCTTAGCTCTATCCACCTCCATGCCTTCACAAGAAATTTTGTGCCCAAGCACTATTCCCGAACTAACAATGAAGTGACATTTTTTCCAATTCAAAGCTAAATTAGTCTTTTGATATCTCTTCAAGACAAGAGCTAAGTTATCCAAACATACATCAAAAGAATCACCAAAGACCAAAAAATCATCCATAAATACCTCCATGCATTTTTCCACTATGTCAGAAAATGTGGCCATCATACATCATTGGAAGGTTGCCAGTGCATTGCAAAGTCCAAATAGCATTCTTCAAAAGGCATATCTATCCTAAGGACTAGTGAAAGTAGTCTTCTCTTAATCCTCCGGTGCTATCACAATTTGATTATAACCCGAATAACCATCCAATAAGCAATAAAACTCATGCCTCGCCAACCTATCCAAAATTTGATCAATAAAAGGAAAGGGGAAATGATCTTTCCAGGTAGCCTTGTTAAGCTTCCGGTAATTAAAGCATACTCTCCATTTGGTAACCAACCGGGTCGAAATCCATTCATTGTTGCTGTTACCCACCACGGTTGTACCACCCTTTTTGGGCACCACTTGTACCGGGCTCACCCAATGGGAATCCGAGATTGGATAAATAATACCGGCATTGAGCAATTTCACAATCTCTTCTTTGACCACTTCCATCATCTTTGGATTCAACCTTCTTTGAGCTTCAATGGAAGACTTAAAGTCATCTTCCATAAGAATTTTGTGCATGCAAATTTCCGGGCTAATTCCCTTGATGTCGGAAATGGACCAAGCTATTGCCCCTCTATGCTCCCTCAAAACTCGAATCAATTTCTCTTCCTCTAAGGTAGTCAATGTAGAAGAAATAATCACCGGGAATGAACCCCCATTGCCAAGATAAACATACTTAAGATCTTTTTAACTCCAACTTAGGCTCTTCCTTGAGATCAAAAGATAAAAGTTGTTCTACCCTTTTTCTTGGAGCTTGCAACTTCCCACAAGAATCAAGGGTAACCAAAGTGCTCATTACTTCATAATCTTCCTCACCACATGAGTTTTAAAAAAAAAGTGCTCTATCAATGGAGTCCTCAATAAGCAATAAATCTCTTTTCTCATCAATACAAGAATCAATCACATCAACCATAAAGTACTTGGGCACATCATTATCAATAGATTTCATGGCTTGAGTAATATTGAAAGTAATTTCCTCATCATTAGCTCTCAAAGTAAGATTACCTTTTTCCACATCTATCACGGCCTTCCCGGTAACAAGGAATGGTCGCCCAAGTATAATCGGCATGTTCCGATCTTCCTCCATGTCCAACACTACAAAGTCCGCCGAGAATATAAACTTGCCCACCTTAACCAACACATCCTCCAAAACTTCTTTTGGAAAGGTGAATGATCTATCCACCAATTAGAGACAAATCAAAGAAGGCTTCACCTCCCCAAGACCAAGGCTCCTACATATAGATAATGGCATCAAATTAATACTAGCCCCGAGGTCGTATAAAGCCTCGTCACAATGGAAAGACCCAATGTCTGGAGGAATGGTGAAACTCCCTGGGTCTTTAAGTTTTTTAGGCATCTTCCTTTGAATGATGGCACTTGCTTATTCTTTCATCAAAATGAGTTCATTATCAATGAACTTCCTCTTTTTAATAATCAACTCCTTGAGAAACTTGGCATAGAAAGGCATTTGATTAAGTGTTTCCAAGAAAAGAATGTTGATCTCCAATTTTTTGAATATTTCAAGAAACCTCATAAATTGAGTATTTTCCTTCTTAGGCTTGAACCTTTGGGGGTATGGAAGAGTAGGAATATGCTTTGGAGCTTCCCCTTGCATGGGCACATTTCTTGCCTCCTCCTTTGAATAAACTCCCTCATCTCTAGGTGATGATACTTGAACATCTTCAACACTTTCCGGTAAGGTGGGTCCTTGGAAAGGGTATTCTTCTTGAGTGGGTGACTTCTTAGGTTGTGTCACCATATTCCTCCAATTTCTTAAAGTAATAGCTTGGCAAGACTCCATCGGATTGACATCCATATCAGTAGGTATAAACTTCCCTTTTTGGAGTTGCCTTATAGAAGTGGCTAGTTGACCTATTTGTGTTTCCAAATTTTTTATTGATGCTTGAGTGTTAGCTTGCATCATCTTCATCTCATCTTCCAATGCACCAATTTTTTGTTTTGTCCACTAGCCATCCCCCTTACTTCATGCATAAACTCTCCCATCATTCCCTTCATGAAGTCTTTCAAAGAAGCTTCTGAATCATTAAAGGTCTCTCTTTGTGGTTGCATGGTACCTTTTGGATTTGAGTAGTTAAAACCTTCATGTTGATGATTCCTTGGAAAGAAATTTCCTCCTCCTTGCTTGGGTGGGTATGGATTCCGGTACCCCACAAAATTCACATCTTCTACTTCATCCACATCCTCACTAGCCATAGCCTGTTGCAATTTCATCCTCTCTTGATTTTTTGACAACTTGGATACCATGCTAGTAAGTGCCGAAAATTGTGCTTGGAGAGAGGCATCTTTGTCCGCTTCATACAATCCACTCCCCTTCCTTAGGATCCTTTTTCCATTAAGCTTAAGGCTTTTGGCCATATTGTTCAACAACTCAAAGCACTCCTCCACATCTTTCAACAATAAGAAACCACCAGCGGCGGCATCAACTTGCAAACGGGTATTTAAACTCAAACCGTTGTAGAAGAGATGAAGTTGGTGAGCTTGATCAATATCTTGAGTTGGAACCCTTTTCACCATCCTCTTGAAGCACACCCAAGCCTCCGCAAGTGATTCCCATTCATTTTTCCTAAAGGCCAACAATTCATTCTTAAGCTCAAAAGCTTTTTGTGATGGAAAAAACCTCCAAATAAATGCATCATATAGCTCTTGCCAAGTATGAACCGATTTAGGATCCAAATTCTCAAACCATTCCAACGCTTCATCCACAAAAGAAAAGGGGAAAAGTCTCATCCTTTTCGCATCTTCACTCACACCATCCAAATCAAAAGTATCACATAGACGAACAAACCTCTTGATATGGTTGTTTGGATCTTCATCAAGAGCTCCTCCGAATGGATGTTCTTCAACCAATTGAAGTACATGGTTAGGAATCATGAAAGCTCTCCCTCGAAGCGGCACCGGTCTTATCATGTTGTCATGGTCCTCTACCCTTTACGGGCTAAAGTAGTCAAGCACCGGTCTTCCTCTTCTTCTAGCACCATTTCCATTGTCCATCATTTCCTCAGCTTCATTGGGATCCATAGCATTGACATTTCTTTCTCTTTCAAAGTTCCTTATATTGTCTCCTTGATTTCCCTCCATATTGATGGAATCGGAAGTGCTAGTGTCACCATCCTCAACCGCTTTGCTTCTTAACCAAAGTCCCTTAAGCTTCTTTCAATCTCCAGATCAAGAGGCAACAATTAAGAACAAGAGCTCCGGGTCATGCACTAGATGTACCTACTAATGACAAGGAAGAACAAACTAACTACAAAGACAAAAAGAAAATAGACAAGAGTAACCAACTTTCAATATCCAAAGTAAAAATCTAATCAATATCCCCGGCAGCGGCGCTAAAAACTTTGTTGTAAATTCAAGAGTTTTTCAATTTGTAACCCTTAATTACCCACAAGCGCACGGAGTTGTTGTGTGCTTTAAAGTGAGTATGGGTATCATCCCAAGGGAAATTTGTGTTTTTACCAAGAATCGAAAATCTAATTACTCAAGCTACTTAATAAAAAACGGAAAGGAATTAAAACAAGATAAGGTAATCGCTCTTAACAATGCACTTGAAAGAGTTAAACTAGATGAGTTTACTAGGTGCTAAATGAAACTTGCAAAATGGACTAGTAAAAGGGAAATTATCTCTCTAAGACTCCACCCCCTCCCCTTGCTACCCAAGTAACCTTAACCCACAGATGGTTTCTCTTATGTGGTGATGAAGATTTAACTTCAAAAACTCCTTTCTCAAGTTGAGTCCTTGTTCACCCTCAATTAAGTTAGGCATTACTCACACTCTAATTTTAATCTAAGGTGGGTTAAAACCAGAACCTCTATTAAATACCTAATGACTACTGATAGCCGAAGGGCTATCGCCTCTCCCAGTACGTACTTCCCACCGAAGTTGTGTTCGGGAAGCCTAGCATCCGCCGAAAAGAAGCACTGTCATTGACCTCGGCAGGAGCAAAGTCGAGCACCACGAAGTCAGGACTTCGGCTAATACGCCAGGAAATCCAAAGGTATTGCCGGCTCCTTCGGGGGACCAAACAGATTGCCTTCGGAACAGAGGCCTAGCCCTTACAAGCAGGAGAGAATCCTCCGAAGGCAGAACCACCGAACTAAAGGACTCCCCGAACTACGAGCATAACTCCCGAAGAAGGACGTCCATACCAAAGGATGACCTCGCCCAGAGGACCTCGGGGAGTACGGCATGAGCATTTAAGGAGCCTCTGACATGTTGCCCACTGGCGTTGCATGCCGCCCCAAATGGCGGTCTGACACGCCGACGCCGTCCAGGTCTTGTCACGACCTGTCTCGGTTCAAGGCTCAAGGAGCCTGCCACCGGCTACTTGTCCCCTACGCCCAGAAACTCAGAGAACATCCGACCGAACACGTGTCATCATCTGAACGGGCTGGGCACTCCTATAAATACCAGGGAGCAGACCCTGGCAAACGGTTCGACTCCTCCTCCTTGAGAAAACACAAACAGGCAAGGCCACTAAACTTCCTAGTGCTCCCCTTCTTTCACCTCTCAGGACACTGACTAGGGCGTCGGAGGCTCCTCCCCGGAAAAACACCCCGGGGACCTCCTAACCCTCTTTTCTGAGTATTTTCAGGCACACTCCCCTGGGAAATTTGAGCTCCAGGCGTTCTCCCCCTCAGGAAGTCCCTCCCGAAGTCACAATGTCTTCCAACAAAGATGTCTCTGGGCATCATTTGGCGCCGTCTGTGGGAACCCACCCTCAGGTCGCCGTCGTTGAGACTCGGCGTTCCAAGGACAAGGGACTCCCGAGGTCCCCGTCCGCGCCTGAAGTTCAACCGGCTACTGAGCAAACCATTCCAGGGACTTCTTTGCCGGAGGAGGAGCGTCCTCTTGTCATCACCATGAGTTTTCTGTGCGACTTTCAACGGTCTGTTGTGGCTGAAATGACGCAACAGATAGACCGAAGGTGGCCGCAACCAACTCAGGCCCAAAGGCCTCCCTCACCAGTACGCCCTCGGGAGAAAAGCCCCAAGCCAACCTACCACAGTTCGGGAAGTGGGGACCCCCGTGAAGAGTCTTCGACAGAAAACATGCCCCTCGGGGCACGACTTGCGGGACAAGCGGGGTCTAAGCGACCTAAAGTCCCATACCAAAGGAACTCATCACCCGAGGCGAAGTCTCCATCCCCTCGGCGTCGAAGTCACTCCCCGAAGAGGCACAGGCAATCTCCTTGCAACGAAGCCTACAAGCACCAGGAGGAAGAGCCTAGCGCCACGCTCCTTTTGGAGAAGATATTGGCGAGGTTGGACAGGGTGGAAAAACAGGTAGCCCGCAAGCCCGTCTGGGCCAGGCTATCTGGGACCTTCTGTGGGGATGAGTCTCCATTCACCCGAGCTGTAGTTGAAGCAGCCATGCCAGGTGACTTCCGAGTACCTCGGCTGGAAACGTACGATGGCTGAACTGATCCACAGGCTCATCTGACCAAGTATAGACGCAGCATGATGATGCACGGTGCCGACGACGCCACCTTGTGCAAATGTTTTGAGGTCACCCTCACAGGACCAGCAACAGCCTGGTACAATTCATTAGCTCCAGGAACCATCACAGAGTTCCAGGAGTTATCTACGGCCTTCACACAACAATTCATTGGAAGTCGGCCGACGGTGAAGATGCCCGTCCAGATGTTCGACATAGCGCAAAGAAGTGGAGAAACCATCCGCGACTATGTCGAAAGGTTTAACAGAGAAGCTTTGAGTGTCCCAGACTTTCGGCCCGAAATACGCATCCTCGCGATGACACGGGGCCTTCGGAGGGATTCACAGCTGTTTTACGAATTCTCCAAAGACCCTCCGGACACACTTGGCGAGTTCTACCGAAGGGCCGAACAGCACATGACGGCCGAAGAGCTGAGAATGGGTGGACCAAAGTCCGATCACCACCGGGCCGAAGGATCCAGCCAGCAAAACCGATATCCAGCCGAACAGGCAGGACGACCTCGGAGAATGCGGGGAAGGAAACTCCCAACCTTCACACCCCTGAACACCACAAGGACCAACATCCTCATGACAATGGAAAGACAGGGGACCCAAATTCAGCGGCCAAGGGCCATGACCGCTGATAACAAAAAGAACATAAAGAAGTTCTGCCAGTTCCACCGCGACCACGGCCACGACACCGAAGACTGCTTCCAACTGAAGAAGTACATAGAGTCGCTGATCAAACTGGGTCAACTTCGGCGTTATCTGCGAATGCCTTCCCCGAAAGGGAGAAAAGAGGAGGAAGGAAAGGCAGATGACGAGGATTACGACTCCGACAGAAGGAGGAACCGAAGTCCAAAGAGGCGTCCTCCACCCCCGGCAGGGTTAATACAAACAATCACGACGGGACTTCCATCCTCGGAAAGAAAGAGGAAGGCCAGAGAAATAGCAGTCATGGAATATCAGAGTCCAACGAAGAAGCTGGCCCGAAAGGATGGTTCCGCCGTCATATTTCCCCATGACGACCCACTATTGGTCATGGCAAGGATAGGAAACTGGGATGTAAAGAGAGTGTTACTTGACGATGGATCAAATGCCGACGTCCTGTTTTCACATTTGCTGCCGAGATTGGGCATATCCAGCAGCGACCTCAAGCCTGTCACCTCGCCTACCTTCGGGGTGGGACCATCCGAGCTACCCGTCCTCGGATGGATGGATCTTCCCCTAATGATGAAAGGGACTTCGGTAGACGGGACTGTTGAGTTATTTGCCTCCACAATGACAAGGTTCATCGTCATGGATGTCCCTTCGTCATACAACGCCATCCTTGGAAGACAGACACAGGGAAATCTGCACATTCGCCCTGATGTGAAATACTTAACTGTCACTTTCGCCACCAAGGATGGAGACGCGGAAATCTTCATCGATCAGAGCGAAGTAAGGAAGGTGTTCGTCAAGGCACGAAAAGCTCCAGCAAACAACTTCGCACAAACGATGGAGGCAAAGGCACCAAAGAAGGGCGAGGCAGAAGATCCCGCGAAGGCGGAAATAGAAGAAGTGGAACTTGTCCCAGGCCAAAATACCCGAATAGGGAAAAACTTGGCCGAAGGTGACAAGAAAAAACTTGTATCTTTTCTGCTGACAAATAAAGATCTATTTGCCTACTCGCCGAAAGATATGCCAGGGGTAAACCCTGGCGTAATACAGCATAGCCTTAAAGTAAGTCCGGAGGCAAGACCTGTCCGGCAAAAGAAACGGAGCATCTCGGTCCATAAAAGTAACTTTGTCAAAACCGAGGTCCAGCGCTTGTTAGACGCTGGTGTCGTCAGGGAGGTCAAATACCCCGAATGGTTAAGCAATGTGGTAATTGCCACAAAAGAAGGAAGCAGTAAGCTCCGAATGTGCATCGACTTCAGGAACTTAAACGATGCTTGCCCTAAAGATTCATACCCTCTCCCACCGATAGACCAATTGGTAGACTCAACTGCCGAATACGGGCTCCTAAGTTTCCTAGACGCCTTCAGTGGGTATCATCAAATAAGGATGGACCCCGAAGATGAGGAGAAAACCTCCTTCATCACCGAAGGGGGAACGTACTGTTACGTCAGGATGCCCTTCGGCCTCAAGAATGCAGGAGCAACCTACCAGAGGTTGATGAGCAAGGTCTTTAGTGATCAAATAGGGAGAAATATGGAAGTCTATGTCGACGACATGATAGTTAAGAGCAAGCTGCCTAGTGACCACGTCACGGATCTAAAAGAAACTTTCCACCGGCTCTGAACCTTCGGGATCCGCCTTAATCCCAAAAAGTGTATCTTCGGAGTGACCTCGGGAAAGTTTCTTGGGTACATGGTATCAGAAAGAGGCATTGATGCTAACCCAGAAAAAATTAAGACTTTACTTGAATTCTGAACTCCCGCCACAATAAAAGATGTGCAGAGACTCACTGGAAGGATAACCTCTCTTAGTAGGTTCATTTCCAGATATGGAGACCGGTGTCGAGCGTTCTTCAAAGTCCTCACTAAGGCAACAAAAAAGGAGGACAACCTTGGAAATGATGATCATCCTTGGAATAAAGACTGCCAAAAGGCCTGGGAAGAACTCAAAATCTACTTAGCCAGTCTGCCCACTCTGCGACAACCTCGCGAGGGAGAGCCCCTCGTGTTATACCTCGCCGTCACAGAAAAAGCTGTGAGCTCGGTCCTTGTGAAAGAAGAGGGGCCGAAGCAATGGCCGGTCTATTATGTAAGCAAGTCCCTGCACGGTGCCGAAGTCAGGTATCCCTTGCTGCAGAAAGCTATATTTGCTCTGGTACTAGCAGGAAGAAGGCTACGACCATACTTTCAGGCTCACCCTATCATCGTCCGAAGTAGTCTACCACTACGGGATGTCATGAGGAAAGTTGATCATTCGGGAAGGCTTTCCAAGTGGTGTATAGAGCTTGGCGAACACGACATCACTTATGAACCTCGGAAAGCCATAAAAGCTCAAGCCCTGGCAGACTTCATTGCCGAAGTACCGACCACCGAGGATAGCTATCCGGATCCTGGCGAAGGTGAGCCCGAATGGACTTTGTATGTTGACGGAGCCTCAGGGTCCGAACACCAGGGAGCTGGGGTAATTATTAGAGGTCCCGAAGGCCTAGAAGTAATGAAGGCTATCAAGTTCAGCTTTAATGTCACCAACAATATGGCTGAGTATGAAGCCCTCATAGCAGGATTGCGCCTAGCCAGAAAAATTGGCATAAGAAACCTGAAAGCCCACAGCGATTCCCAGCTGGTAGTTCGGCAAACGGCAGGAGACTACGGGGCAAAGGACCCAACCTTGGCAAAATACCATGACTTGGTAGCAAAGCTCATCCGGGAGTTCGACACCGTACGAATTGAAAACGTACCTCGACAAGATAATGCCGAGGCAGATTGCTTGGCAAAATCAAAAACATGCACCGAGGTGCTAAACCACCCGAGCATCACAGTGCTGAGCATAGTAACTTCGGGAGAAGGCTGGAAGGACCCGATAAAAAGATATCTCGCAGACAATACGCTCCCTGAAGACCCCAGTGAAGCTGCAAAAGTGTGAAGACACTCCGGTCGATTCTTCCTAATTGGCGAAGAATTATATCGGCAGGGATATGCAAATCCACTACAGAGGTGTGTTGGCGAAGAGGATACTGAAATGATCCTCGAAGAAGTACACGAAGGCGCTTGTGGTTCGCACATCGGAACCGATGGCCTGGCAGTAGTAATACTTCGCCAAGGATACTTTTGGCCTACCCTGAAGAAGGATGCTAGGCAGTTCGTCCAGAAATGCGGTAATTGCCAAAGGCACTCGAATATCCAGAGGACACCCTCGGAATTGGTAACTTCAGCTGACTATCCTTGGCCCTTCGCAGTCTGGGGCATAGACCTCATTGGGCCGCTCCCAACAGTGCCTGGAGGCGTGAAGTTCTGCGTGGTAGTAGTAAACTATTTCTCCAAATGGGTCGAGGCACAACCCCTGGCGACTATCTCGGCAAAAGAGGTGCAAAAGTTCATATGGAAGAACATTGTATGCAGATTCGGCATACCGAGGGTACTAGTAGCTGATAATGGATCCCAGTTTATAGACAAAGGGTTCCAGGGATTTATCAGTGACCTCGGAACAAAAATGCACTTCGCCCCAGTAGCTCACCCCCAAAGCAATGGGCAGGTAGAAGTATCTAATAGGACCATAAAAGATGGTCTGAAAAAGAGGCTGGGAGAAGCAAAAGGGAAATGGCCAAGAGAGCTCCAAAGCGTATTATGGAGTTACCGAACAACACCCCGAAGAGCCACAGGGGAAACGCCTTTTTCACTCATTTTCGGTATAGAGGCCATTATCCCAATCGAGGTAGTGCGACCATCAGTGCGGGTGCAAGTATTTGATGAAAGTGGAAACGACCTCAGCATGAGGACCAAGCTCGACCTCGTCGGCGAACACAGAGAAATAGCTGAACTGAGAAGAAAAGCATTTCAGCAAAGAGTGGCTGTGGCCATAAACTTACGGGCCAGGCCAAAGGGAATCAAGAAAGGAGACCTCGTTCTCCGAAAGGCTGAATTTGCACCCCGAAGGCCATCTCACGGGGTACTCCGCGCAAATTGGGAAGGACCTTACCTGGTACTTGCCGAAGTGCGAAAAGGGGTGTACAAGCTCGGCGATCCCGAAGGCGTAGAATTGAAAAATACTTGGCATTCAGACGCCTTGAAAAAGTTCTACGCTTAGGATTTCGATGGGAAAATGGTATTGTACAAATTAGAAAAAATATTCTAAGTACAAAAGTTTCCCAGAAAAGTTCCTAAGCATAAATTGTACAAGTCAGAATTCCGCGAAAGTGATCGCCGAAACGAGCGCAGATATGATTTTCCGAAGTCTCTTGAGCGAACGTGTTCGGGACAATGGGAAATGAAAAATCTCGCAAAAAGACTTAGCCAAATTTTCTAAAAAGAAAAAGTCTTTATTGAAATGAATTTGCTTACAGAGAAGAAGGAGTGCCAAAGGGAGAAGTACAAAAAAGAAGGAAAAGAAGGCAAAGGACCCTAGAACAAACTAAGGAATCTCGGCGTCCCGGGAGCCACCAGCTCCTGCGTCCTTTTCCACCACCTTTGGCGCCGGGAAAGAAGAAGGCAAGTTCAGATGCTCAACCTTGGACCAAGACCACCGAGGCCCCTCGGGAATGTTTAGGGCCTCCAAGAAAGAGAGGTCCAGATCTGGGAACCTCTGAAGAACTTGGTGTCGAGCGAGGCAAAACCCGTCCTGGAAACCAACCCTGGTCATCTGGTCGGATTTATCCTTCTCGACCCCAAGGTCCACAAGGTCCTTCGTCAGATCTGCGACCTCCTTCTTCAGTGCCTTCATCTTCTTCTTCTTCGGCTCCTTCTTCAAAGAATCGACCTCGGCTTGGAGCGCGGTCGTCTCAGCAAGCGCCTTCGCCAGGAGAGCCTCAGACTCATACCTCTCCTTTTGATGCGCTTCGTTTGATGAAATCAGCTCCGCCACCTGGGAGCCGAGGTCAGAAATCTTCTGGGAGGAATCCTTCAAAAGTTCTTCTTTTTCTTTCAGGAACTCCTCCCGAACGGCAGCAACCTCCTTCTCTGCAGCTTGAGCCAGCTGCGTGTTCTGGGCAGCCAATTCCGAGCACGTGGCCTTAGTTTTTTCTATGACCTCTAAGGCCGAAGCTCGGAACGCCGTCTGCCTCGCCACCCGAACTCTGAGGAAACCAGCATACCCCAGCAGCTGCAAAGAAATAAAGGCCAAGTCAGTAAGGCAAAAAAGAGAGCCAAATACTTAGAAGAAATCAAAAGGAAAAAGAAAGGCGCGAAGCATACCTGGGCAGCGTGCTCGGAAACTTTCGCGGCGAGGGAATCATCGCCCGGGTGAGCCTCCGCAATGGCCCTGAAGGAGGCCTCGGTAAGGATCCCTTTCGAGATCTCTTTGGCCATTTGCTGGCAGTCTCCGGAGTACAAATTCATGTCCTCCGTAAACGACCAGAAAGGCTCATTCGGGATCTTCCCCTTCTGGATACGGGCATCCCGAAGGGCTCGCTTCTGGACATGCTCGGCTGCCCAACCCGGAGTAAGTAACTCCCCTGCACGGCAAAACAAAAAGCTGGTCAAGGCAAGTAAATCTCAAAATTCAAAAAAGTGAAGGCATCACAGTTTGCTAGAAAACGAACCTGGTGGCACTTTGGCCACGTCGTCGTCAGAATCCAAAACCTCCTCGGTAGAAATCCCCTTGCCTTTGCTCTTGCGCCGCTCCTCGGCAGAAGGGGCCTCTACCAAGGCATCCAGAAGAGTCTGCGACGAAGTAGGACTCCAAGGAGGGACGTCAACAGCAGCAACCTCGGGCGGCAGAGCGGCGGCAACTTCGGGCTCTCCGCTTACCCCCTCAAGAACTTCCGGCTGAGGAAGTTGAACAGTCTTCTTCGCCCGTTTAGAAGAAGGCCCAGCCCCAGTCGCTTTCCGCCTTCGGGAGACGGCCTTCTTCGTCTGCTCACCTTTCTCGGATTGACCGAGGAAAAGGGATTTGTAGAAGGCAGCAGTGTCGTCGCCCATCTCTGGAAAAGAAAGAAGACATCAGTGTGAGTCCAAGATGAAATTATAACAAAGGGACTCGAAGATAACTTACGCTCATAAAAAGTTTCGTAAGTAACTTCCTCCCGAAGGAGTTGCACCAGCCAGGAGTCTTTCCCAGCGATGGCAGGAGCCGGCATCCCAAGGTCCGTCTTGTGCTCCTTCACTACCCCTAGTTCCCGAAGAACCTCCTCGGTCATCAGCTTCCAATTGATGGGGAAGGGGTAGAGAGAGCGCGAAGGGACCTCGGAATCCCAGTCGGAGACGGCTCGGATACGTCTGTCGAAGTCCGCGAACACGGAAGCCAACTCGGGAGTCAGCATTATCCTCGGATCTACGACGTCCATCTCCAGCCTTCCCTGAGCCCACTTGGTCGGAACATGCGACCAGGCCTCCTCCATCTTCAGAAAGAAAAACTTTTGTTGCCACCCTCGCCAACTGTCCTTAGTGGCAAAAGTGAACATATACTTTTTGCTCCCTGATCCCCGAGGTAGCATAAAGTAAAAGCCACCCTTCGGGACCACGAAGAGCTTGTAGTACTGCATAAAAATAATAAAGTGGGGTTCTATTTTGAAGACGCCACACATACAGAGGAAGGCGTTAAAATAGCAGTACGAGTTCGGCGGAAGTTGATTTACGGCAATGCCATGGAATTGGCAAAAGTCGCAAATCATCTTCGGAGGAGGGTACCGAAGTCCAGCCTTCAGCTGGGCTTGGAAAACGGTAACCTCGTTACTACGGTTCCGAAAAAGCTAAATTGGTCAGAACGTGGCAACCTTGTAACGGCATACGAGGGAAGGAAGAATTTTTTCTTCCATTTTTCTAGTTTTTTAGGAGTGGTGCAGCAAGGGTGAGACAGAAGAGGTTGCCAGCTCTCGGGAATAGGCATGTCGGCTGAAAAACGAGTTCAGAAAAAGGCAAAAATGACCTCGGGAAAGAAGCTTGAAAAACAGAAGACTCGGGAAGTTAAAACCCACCAAATGCTTTGCCAAAATCTGGGTTTGAGAACGCCGTCGTGAAAGGTGGCCGGAAAAAACTCTGACAACAGCACCGCCGCGAAAAGCAGGAGAAAACGCAAAAACAGTTGAAAGGCAGAAGAGAGCAAAAGCAGAAGCAAAAGGAGGTTATGAAGGAACAAGAGTATATATAGGCCGAGGGGGGTAGGCGAACCGGCGTCATAAGTACCCCGCGAAGGCGAACAGTCGCCATAACTGGTTACTGAGCGTGAAAAGACGCGCCTGCTGTATCCGATGCAGCCCTCGCCAATGACAAACGTGCCACGTGTCAGCAATCGCGCCAAAAGAGGGACACGCCTTCTGACACCCCTAAATCCTGGGCGCGCCGCTCTAGACTGACACGCCTGGTTACGAGACGCGACGTTACACAGACCTGCAAAAGGAAAAAAGTAGGTTACCTCGAAGACACCAAAGGACAGGCTATGGTCGAACAGCCTACGTCTTCGGACGAAAGGTCCGTCTTCGGCACAGGTGCTACACCCAAGGCCCAAAGAGGCGCCCTCCGAAAGCTGACAAACCGAAGTTTCCACTTCGGCTTTTTCGAGGGGGGCCTGTGATAGCCGAAGGGCTATCGCCTCTCCCAGTACGTACTTCCCGCCGAAGTTGTGTTCGGGAAGCCTGGCGTCAGCCGAAAAGAAGCACTGTCATTGACCTCGGCAGGAGCGAAGTCGAGCACCACGAAGTCAGGACTTCGGCT
Organism: Aquilaria sinensis; assembly: GCA_005392925.1. NCBI lineage: Eukaryota > Viridiplantae > Streptophyta > Magnoliopsida > Malvales > Thymelaeaceae > Aquilaria > Aquilaria sinensis. The sequence goes on along the minus strand of SMDT01000213.1, from coordinate 123,046 downwards.
AATACGCCAGGAAATCCAAAGGTATTGCCGGCTCCTTCGGGGGACCAAACAGATCGCCTTCGGGACAGAGGCCTAGCCCTTACAAGCAGGAGAGAATCCTCCGAAGGCAGAACCACCGAACTAAAGGACTCCCCGAACTACGAGCATAACTCCCGAAGAAGGACGTCCATACCAAAGGACGACCTCGCCCAGAGGACCTCGGGGAGTACGGCATGAGCATTTAAGGAGCCTCTGACATGTCGCCCACAGGCGTTGCATGCCGCCCCAAACGGCGGTCTGACACGCCGACGCCGTCCAGGTCTTGTCACGACCTGTCTCGGTTCAAGGCTCAAGGAGCCTGCCACCGGCTACTTGTCCCCTACGCCCAGAAACTCAAAGAACATCCGACCGAACACGTGTCGTCATCTGAACGGGCTGGGCACTCCTATAAATACCAGGGAGCAGACCCTGGCAAACGGTTCGACTCCTCCTCCTTGAGAAAACACAAACAGGCAAGGCCACTAAATTTCCTAGTGTTCCCCCTCTTTCACCTCTCAGGACACTGACTAGGGTGTCGGAGGCTCCTCCCCGGAAAAACACCCCGGGGACCTCCTAACCCTCTTTTCTGAGTATTTTCAGGCACACTCCCCTAAGAAATTTGAGCTCCAGGCGTTCTCCCCTTCAGGAAGTCCCTCCCGAAGTCACAATGTCTTCCAACAAAGATGCCTCGGGGCATCAACTACCTAGATTACCTCTAATCTAAATTGCCACTAAGCCCCCTTACTTCTCTTCACTCACCTATTAAACCTCTCTCAATGACTAAGTGACTTAGATTATTGTGTATAGTGGCCTACCATCACTCAACATTAAGCACACATAAAGGGCAACACAAGATGAAACACATCCATAATTAGAACAAAAATTCATTGAATAGCAAGGTAGGAAATGTCATCCTAGAGAGATAAATCAAACTACTCGCAATCCATAATATCTATCATCAACAATCCCATAACAAATGTATCCATAAACATCCAACAAATAGAAGGAGGGAAAAAAAGAAACCCAGAAAAACCCTTAGAAGACTAAGCCTCCTGGATTGATGATACCTTTTTCAAGCTTTAACACCTCCTTCAATGGTGGAAAACCTCCAAGAGTGATGATAGAAGAAAGCGGCAAGGTAGGTCCTCCCTTGCTCTTCCTTCCTCTTTTCTATTTATACCCCAGTGTTATTTCCCTTTCATTCCTCTTCCTAAAACCCTAAAGGGATAAAAATCCCTCTCCAAGACCAGGTCACCAGGTGGGGAGCGTGGGGACCATCAAAATTTTGAGTTTACGGTGAAACAAAGTAAGTGCTGGCGATGCGTCGCCAATCTGGTAAAAAAATTTGGACAGACTTTTAGCAACGTGGGCGATGCGTCGCCAACTGACGCCCCATTCTGGCAATGCGTCGCCAGCCTGGATTTCAGCTTCCACCACTTCAGTTGCCAAAACTCCATCTCGCTCAATCCCGCTCCAGTCTCCGATGTCCTCAACACCACCCAACCTGTAGAAAGCCCATGAAAACACAAAAAAAACTAAGAAAAACAAGAAGAGATGCAAGAAATTGTCGATCAAAGTTGCCAAAAAGTCAACAACTTTGACCGTGGATTTATGCACTTAACACAGCTTACTCACTGATGAGTTTGTTCGTTCCATTGTAGCCTCCATTCATGTGAGGTTGTGGGATGAAAGTTGTATAGCTTGGTCACATGCATCTCGAGTTGCACGATAGAAGCACGTCACCAAGTTAGAGGTAATTAGTTTTTGTACATTTTTAAATAATAATTTGTATATGGACTAATTCATATTTTTTTTCTCTCTTTTTGATATTGTAGAACTACTATAGATGGGACACCAAAGACTTTGGCCACATCCGCCGGATTGTGTTCAACTACTATTCACAGTCCGTATGAAACAGTGTCTATCATTGGAGGTTCATTGCAATTCAGAAAATCCCCAACTTCTTTACCAACCCTGACAACAATTTACTATGGCCACATGTTCTATCCTGCTACAGTCAGCATGAATGGAACTAGTTGTGTGACCAATGGGAGCAGAAAAAATGGAAGAAGCTATCGGAGGTTGGTTCTCATGCCAAGCACATAGCGGATAACTCAGGCCTTGTTCCGAAGCACACAATGGGCTCAATCCCAGGCGAGATGCACTGGGATCATATGGTACCAACTTCTTCCTTTTATACATTATAATTTTTTATATGATTTATTAATTACTTAAATTTTTAATGATATCTAAATATGTGCAAACAAAAGCCCGAGATGGAGTTGAGCCACCATTTGATGAGTGGTGGTCTCATACTCATAGATGTAAGAAGACCATTCAGCCCATCGATCCGATTTCACAACAGCTATAGGTAATAAATTTACATTTACCACTACTAACAGTGTTTTAAAAATCTATTAAGTGTCTTACTAACTCTAATTTCTTTTTCTTGTAGGATGGATATGTCCTGTGGATTCAAGAAAAATACCAGAATCCGAATGACCGCCTGTAGTTCGATGCAGATGTATGGAGTGAGGTACGAGGCCCACAAAAAAAAGGCTGACTACCGGGTATTCCACTCCGACTCATTGATCCCCACACTTTTGGACCAAATCGGGTATTTTTCATTTCTATTTAACTTAAGTAATTATCTTTATCACTTTTACATTGCTAATTACTACTTTTCAAATTTTTTAAGCTCCACGTGCTGATTCTGCTGAGATTGCTCAACTGAGGGTTGAGAACACCCAGCTACGGAGTGATTTTACTTGGTTACAGGAAGAGGTTCGCACTCAAGTCTAGCGAAAAACCGAAGCTGCAATGAGCGTCAGGTTGATCCAGCAGTGATTATACCTGCATCAGCTCTCTTAGACGATCTACAGATTGGATCCTCCACTCAGCATCATGACAACAATCGTAGCCAGTGAGATGGCGATGATTAGCCCGACACTACATCCCATTGATTTTATATTATACCTTCAATTATTTGTAATTGACTTTTTCTGTAAAATTTGATTACTTTCATGTATCGTGAATTATTGACTACTTTGATCAATTGTTATATAATAATAATAATAATAATAATAATAATAATAATAATAATAATAATAATTATTATTATTATATAATGCTATATAATATTTTTGTGCTATATAATATTTTTTTAATTTGTATATAAATTAATTTACTAAAATCTTTAACTTGTCACAAAATCGTAGGAACAATAGAACAATGTCAGAAAACCGTAGGAGATAGTTTAGTCAAAAAAGCATAGGAGTGTTCTGTAACAAAACCGTAAGACAAAAATTGTCACAAAAGTGTATTACATTGAAAGTCACAAAACTGTAGGACAAGTGGGGTCATAAAACTATAGGACAAGTGGGGTCACAAAACTGTAGGAAATACTTTTGTTAGAAAAATGTAGAAGTTAATTCATCTCAAAACCATCGAATAAGCTGAGGTCCACGGGTATCACAAAAGCGTAGGACTATTTTATACTTATCTGATGGTTTTTATTTTTAACACTACTTTTTCTTACAGTTTTGTCTGACGATTTTAATTGTAAGAAATGAACATTTTCTACGATTTTCCTATATTTTTTTCCATCTCAAATGCCTTATTCTTTTGTAGTGCAAGCAGCAGGCCAAGTGTTAAAACACAGGGATATCCCCCAGCACAACTGGATTTGTTTCCCACCGGTGGTTCATTATTCACCAATGTTGCAATTTGTTATATCTTCCTTTAATTTCTTGTCCTGTTTTGTACTACTTTAACGAGCTTCGTTGATTTTTCAACAAATGCTAAATACTAATATGATGTTGTGTTCCCGTTTTTGTCTTTGTTCAGAATTTGAGCTTCCATGACTCTCACGCCATAGAATATTCTTAAAAGACTAAGAACAGTACATTATTTGACAAGAAAAACAAATTAACGACTAGTTTATATATCTGCCGTTGTATCGGGATTTTATTTATTTATTTATTTTTATTCTAACAAATAATCTATATGGATTCAAAATATAGAGAGAACAAAAAATAGAATACTACAAGGTACATGATACCCACAGGTTGTGATGAATTAAGTTGGTGGTAATTTTTGGAGGTAAATTCTAGATATATCATTAGTTCAACTTCAAAGTATAAATATTTTTGAAATAAATAATTTGAAGTATAATTTTGAGGAAATATATATATTTTTTGAATCTCATTTGAAGTATAATTTATTTTAATTTAAATCAAATTTTTTTAAATTTTTTTGCATCATATTTTTTAATTAGATAGCATTGTCAAGATCCTTGGTTTTTTAATAAAATATGATTCGATTTTCAAATTTCAGGTAGTTTGTAAAAATTCTCACAATAACTTGATATCATCTTATCAGCCTCAATGTCACGTAAATCACTACCTCTTAAGCCTCTCACATTAGAAGAAATATGAAAGTGTATGAGCCAAATATGAAATTATGGCCTTTTATATATTAAAGCTTAATATCTTTATAAAGTAGTTAATTTTTTTTTGGGTTTTTTCCTTATATAATGGATACTGTGGACATATATCCAATTAAACATACTAGTGTATTCTCAAATTTACCCCTCACTATTCTACATAATTTCAATCAGACAAAAACCCTAAATCATGTTTCTTCCACTACTTCTTTTCAAAGAGCATCCATGGTTCGCGAGCAATGCTTGGTCTACTTACTAGGTGGACTTCCGTGTCTACCACCAGTTTTCGATGTACCGGATTTTACGAGACACTGACAACAATCAAGATGAGAGCAGGACAAGGCTGTGACCAAGAGAAAAAGAGAGGTCGGCTTCTCCAGCAGCCTATTGATAGTGTTCTATACGAGATGAGAGAAGGCAATAGGTGGCAGCTATGGTGTGGTATGGATGTGTCGGCAACGACACGCTGTAACAAAGAAAGACAGTGCGATCGGCGGTGAGAAAAAGAGAGGTCAGTGGTGAGAGAAAGAGAGATCGGAGAACGGGACAAGGTGGCGACGAAGAGAGAAAGAGCAATTGGTGGTGAAAGAAAGAGAGGTCGATGAGTGAAGGAAGTCTAGGCGGCGAATGGGATTTGTTTTCCCAACGAAGATGATGACAGTGAGTGAAGGAAATTCATGTTAGAGGAAGAGAGAATGCCTGAGGGGGGAGATTCTACAATGCCACGGTAGTAAGTTGCCGCAATGGCCATTGAAGAAAACGACAAAAAATAAAACAGTAGCATGTAAAAGATTTTTACTGGTTACCTTCTTTTTTCAATTGTAAATGTAAATAAGTTTAGTTTATAAAGGGAATAACGTGTAAAAAGATAAAATAATGAGTAATATTATATTTAAAAAATTCAGTAAATATAATTGTTAACATGTTAGTTAGTGGTAAATAATTTAGATAGATTAGTTAGTGGTAAATAATTTAGATAGAAGTAAGAAAAATGGTATTAAATAGTTGTAAATTTTTTGAGAGAAAGAGAGTTAATATGATGAGTTTGATTTAAGGTAAGATAAAAGTAAAAAAAAAATAGTATTAAATAATTTGAGAGAAATAGAAGTATGTATTTAATTTGAGAGAATTAATTTGAGAAATTTGATTTGATATGGAAAAGCAAATTAATGTAGAAGTAGTTGTTGTGTTTGTTGATAACAAGGAGTTAATATAGCAGATGAGGGTAAATTAAAACATCTTATAACCACATTTTACACTATTTTTAAGATTTTTCAACTTTCACAAATACTAATATGCTCGGTTTTTCAATTTTTTTAAGCACTTTTTTAGGACTTTTAAAAATTTTTCTTTTTATCACCTTTTTTTTTTTACTATAAATCCCCTTTTTTTTGTTTGTATCACTTTTATTAAATTGTTATTGCCTTTAAAATAATATTATGGATTTTTAAAAAAAATTTATCCATTTTTAAAATTTTATCATCTTTTAAATAATATTATCATTTTTAAAAAAAAATTCTTGCCTTTTCATAATTTTTATCTCCTTTTACTAAATTTAATAGCTTTTTAAATTTTACCCCTTTCAAAAATATTTTAAATAATGTTATCACCTTTTTTAAAAAAAAATTCACCTTTTCATAAATTTTAGCGTCTTTTCGTAAATTTTCACCATTTTTAAAAGTATTTATAATTTTTTTAAGATTTTTATCATTTTTTACGCTTTTTTCAAATTTTTATCATTTTTTTAACTATTGTTGCCTTTTATGAGTGGTTATTGCCTTTTCATATCTTTATGGGTTAATGATAACATCTTCCTATAGTCTAATGTAACTTACAATTTACCCCCTATCTCTAAAAACTAATACTTTACCCCAATTTCATTTGTAGTGTTTTACAACAACTCCTAACATTCAAAATTGAAACATCTGATAACTAAATTTTATTAATTTTAAAATTTTTTATATTTGTTTCATAGCTAATTGAGCTTAAAAAAATATTAAAATGATTTCACACAAAAAAAATGGATATAGAAGATGAAAAAGTCAACCACTAATTTAGTGGTTAACATTCTAGCATCGAAAGGTCAACCATTAATTTAATAGTTTATTTTCTGGGAAATGTAATTCACAAAGTGGCCTCTAAATACATACCAGCGGTATAAATTCTGGGTAAAGCGGTTAAAAAACTGGCCCCTAACCATGTACTAGTGGTTTCGGCTTAGGCCCCTTAAATTGAATCATAAAACCCCACAATTTGTACTACAAAAAAATGTGATTCATATTATGGCCCCCAATAAGCTCACCACAAATATAGCGGTTGCATAAAGTGACCCCTAAAATTAAACCACAAGGGCCCAAAAAGTGCACTACAAAAAAACGGTTAATATTCTTGCCCTGAAAAGTCAACCACTAATTTTGTCTTCTGAAACATTTTTTTAGAGGACTCAATTAGAAACTTCATAACTGTTAGGACTAAGTTGATAAAATGCTAAAAGTTTTACATCTAGAAGTGTCATTTTAGCTCAAATGGTTGGTGATAGCGTTTTTTTCTCTAAGTAAACGCTTTTTTTTCTCTAACAAATGCTATTATTTCCCTTTAAATGTTTTTTTCTATTTTTGAAATGATTTTTATTAAATGTAATTATTAGTTCACCAAATTTAATTATTTTTTAATTTCAACAATCAATAAATTATTTAATAATATATATCAAAATGGTTGCAACTTATTTCCTATTTTTTAAAATTTATTTATCATCGTATTTTTCATTTTATCTACTAGTATTATATATCTAGTAACATGGTTTTCAAAAGTAAAAAGTAAGTTATGAAAGAGTTTTACCTGTTAACTGGTTTGTTTCGGTTGTAAATGTAATGATAAGTTTTGTTTATAAAGGGAATGAAGATTAGACAGATAAAATAATTTATAATATTAAATTAAAAAAATTATTAGTGGTAAATAATTTAGGTAGAAAAAAGAAAAATTGTATTAAATATTTTGAGAGAAAGAGAGGAAATGTCATGAGTTTGATTTAATGTGAGATAAAAGTAAAAAAAAATAGTTTTAAAGAAGTTGAGAGAGGGAGCATCATGTGTTAATAGAATAAGAAAATGGTGGGTAGAATGAAAAAAAGAATAAAGATTAATGTGAGAAATTTAAATTAATGTGGAGAAGTGAATTAATGTAGAAGCAGTAGTTGTGTTTATTAGAAACAGGGAGTTAATACAACTAATGAAGGTAAATAGGTGGAGGGGAAGAAGTGTGGAAGTAAAAGTTCAGAAGTTTTAAGTGCATCTTTTCCATATTTGTATCTCAACATATATAAGATTAATGTACACATGTGAGAAGAGAATGCAAGTGTCAATTAAAGGTAACTCACAAAGGGAGGATGTGTGAATTAGAAAGAGTTTATGAAGGAAGCTCAATAGTGATATTTAATTTATTTATGAATGTTTAATTTTGAAGGTTTACCAAGTGCTTAGTAGAAAAGTTAAAAGTAAAAGCCTGTCTAACTAAAATGCATTTGTTTGAGCTAAATCACTTTTGTTTTTGACCAAATCATATTTTGTTGGACTAAATCACTTTTTTTTTTACTAAGTCACCTTTTTCGTGAATGAGATGTTTTTATTACTAATAAAAATGTAATGATGAGTTAGTGTTATGTTACATATAAAAGCGATGAACAAGATAAGTATAGAAAAAATGTTACATAAGAAAAGAGATGATGGAACGCTGTATAGGCGACAATTGACAAAAAAAAAAAGGTGATAACAAAAACAAAAAGTCATTAAACTAATAATCAATTATTTTTGCGTAAAAGTAATCACTTTTTCTAGCTCATTATCATTTTTTTTTCTCAAAATTACTTTTCACCTTAATTTTTTTATTGCTTTTATTGGTTTTTAAACATTTTTTATGTTATCTTGTCACCTTTTTATATGTATTGTCATTTTTTATATATAACAACGGACCCGTGATTTTAAACTATTAAATCTGTGGTGTATATTCAGGACCCCATACAAGAAACAACAAATTTAATTGTAAACTAGCAAGTACTGTAACTAATATGCCCTAAGCCCAAAGAAAATCAAAACAAAAAAAAATACTCAAATGGAGAAAAAAAAAACCTATCCCAATGAAATTGCTAAGCGATTTTCACAGTTCCTGGAATAGAACACCATTTGCTACAGTTTTTTTTTGTTTGCTTTTTTTTTCCCCATTTGATTTTTATTTTATTTTTTTCCATTCGGGTCCTTGTTTTTGTTTGATTTTTCTTTGGGCCTAGGGCATGTTAGCTATAGTATCCTATCTGTTGCAGTAACTTTTTTTGTTTGTGCATTTGTTTTTTTTATCATTTGGGTTGGTTTTTTTTTGTTTCTTTTGGGTTTTCTTTAGGTTTGAGACATATTAGTTACAGTAACTTTTTTTTTTTTCAAGCCTGGTTTTTTTTTTCCATTTGGCTTGGGTTTTTTTCCCCATTTGAGTCTTCTTTTCATTTCGGTTTTCTTTGCGTCTGGGATGTTGGGAATAGTACCACACCTTGCTACAGTTTTTGTTTGCATTCGATTTTCTTTTTGTTTGGGTTTTTTTTTTCAGTTGAGTTTTTTTTTCATTTGGATTGTTTTCTTTTTCTTTTTAGCCTATATTTTATTTTTTGCATTTGATTTTTCCCCCTAAAATATAGGCCCAAAAAATACCAAATGCAAAAAAAAAAATTACTGTAAAAGAAAAAGACAAAAAAAAAATCTCCCCCTGGCTTTTTTTTTGTTGGCCCAAAATATGTCCAAAGTAATAAAAAGGGCAACACTACATAATAGATACCTTATTTACATATAATAATATCTTTTCGTCCTCAAATTTTAAAATCGGGCATTTTTATTACTATACCATAATAAACACAAAAGATACTTTTACTTTTTATATTTTCGGACCCCAAACAACAAATTAGTTGCAAAACTTCATTTTCATTATTATTTAATTTTAAATTAATAAATTTTTACTAATATTTTTTTACTCTAGATTATAGATGCATTTTGTGTGAATAAATTGTACCTTGTTGATTAGCCCGTAACTAAGTGCAAGTTTTATGTAATATTTGCTCATATATCCATATATTTTTCATGTATATTAAAATTAATCATTTTTATATTTTTACCATCAGTCATGTTCCTTTAAGATGGATTAACTCATAAGTCTGATCTTTTTGAGTTGGGTTTTTTTTTGCCTAAGATGTTGGGAACAATGTCACGCCCTGCTACAATTTTTTTTTTGTATTCAGTTTTCTTTTTGTTCAGGTTGTTTTATTTTGTTTGTGCCTATATTTTATTTTTTCCATTTGGTTTTTTTCTCTAAAACATAGGCAAAAAAAAACCAAATGCAAAAAAAAAAATTATTGTAAGAAAAAGACAAAAAGAAACCTAGGAAAAAACTTTCCCCATGGCTTTTTTTTTTGGCCCAAAATATATCCAAAGTAAAAAAAGGGTAATACCACACAATAGATATCCTATTTATGTATAATAATATCTTTTGGTCCTCAAATTTTAAAATCAAGTATTTTTATTGCTCTACCCTAATAAACACAAAAGATATTTTGAACTTTTAATTTTTATGTTTTCAGACCCCAAACTAAAAATTAGTTACAAAACTTAATTTTGAATTTATTTTTTTAATTTTTTTTTATATTATAGAGTATAGATGCATTTGGTATAAAAAATTTATACCTTTGTTGATCACCCCACAATGAAGTGAAAACTTTATGCAACCTTTGCTCATATATCCATATATCTTTCATGTATATTAAAATCAATCATTCCTTATATTTTCACCATTGAGGATACAGTTTTACTTTTTTTTTGCTTTCGCGGTTCCTTTTTTTGCATCTGGTTTTTTCCTTTGCCTGTATTTTTTCTTGCATTTGGGTTTTTTTGGGAATGAAATTGCTTTTTTCTTGGCATTTTTTTTGGGTTTTGGGTTTGGGCTGTTTGCTTCTTTTTTTTTTTTCAGTTTTTTTTATGGCTGAAAACTCATAAATTATAAAATTGGTCCTCTATTTATTTGTGTTAATATCTTCTGGTCCTCAAACTTTGAAAGTAGGAATTTAACACTTTCTCCTAGACTTCTAATTATTGTATTTTAGGCCTTAACGTTCATGAATGACATTTAAGACTTTAATTTCTCTTGAAAGCCAAATTCACTATATTAATCTTATGTCATATATTTTATATTTACCAAAATTATTGCCAGAACCTTTCAATCATTTAAATTTTTTAGCTCTTTTGGATTGATCATATCATATTTTGGAATTCATGTTTTTTTCAGCATTTTTTCCCCTATAAATATAATGAGTATGAAAAGTTGTATCTTCATCAGACATCCCGCAATAACGTGCGAGGCTCCATCTTGTAATACTTTATATATTCATACGAGTAAGCATAATATGTATCATATCCTTTGTGTGTGTGTGTGTGTGTGTGTGTGTGTGTGTGTGTGTGTATTTTAATACTATTCTTCATAGTGTAAAATATATATGAATACATTAAATCTCGTGCTCTCAAAATTGGAGATATGTATAAATTAGATATTAGATAGATTCGATATACAAAAACAATCAAGGAACTATACAAACAATGTGTGATATATGTACAAATGAGATCACAGTACAAATGTGTGAAAAACAAGTGTTAAATGCGTCAAATCTTGCTTTTGATCAAAATTTGAGATATGTACAAGTCGAGTGACATATGTGTATAAAATTCGATGTAGAAAGCAAGTGATGGATATATATATACACACACACACACACACATATGTATATGTATATGTATGTATGTATGTATGTACAAATGATCAGAAATATGTTATACATATATTCAACTGTATAAATAAGTTCAATCGTTCTAATATTTTCATCAAATCAAAATATATCAACCCTAAAACTAAATCATGTTATACATATTTATAGAATCTGTGGAAAAAATTATTAAATTTCCCTTTGTCCATCTTGTTGGACAACAAAATATCAAAAAAAGAAAAATAAAAAAGTGACGTGAACATAGCAAAAATGCATTACCTGTATAACCAAATATCTATATAAGTAGGATGATATATATGTGTAAATTCAATGTATTTCAAATCTCACCACCACCTTTAACCACTTCTCTGCCATAACTGGTCATCCTAGCCTACCCAAATCGCCCCGTCTCACATTTCCAGGCATCGTCATTGTTTGCATGATCTGTTTTTTCTATCCCAAATTCGTCACCATTTGTACTGCTACACGTCGTCTACTCGTCTAGTGGTTATCATTACAAAATTGTTATAACCCAGCCCATAAGCAACTCTATTTGTTGTTGTCGATGTGAATCAAGGAGAGAAGGAGAAGTTGCATCTTCAATCGTCATCACACAAAAAAACAAAGGAAGAGGCAAGGGACATGTGAGGTGTTTTTTTATTTTTAGAATGACATAATTGTAATTGTACTCCATAGGGCGTACACATGAGACCTTCCCCATTCAAACTTCCTTGAAAGACTTCATATCATAGTTTTATTATTTTTTGAAAAATTAAATACACCAAACTAAATTTTATACTTTTATCATAAAATAAGATAAATTAGTAAGAACTTTTACACATTTTCAATATTAGTAAGAATTTTGGCCTAAAAAAAATATTAGTCAGAATAATAATTTCTTTTTTCATGTCATGGATTTTGCTCCACTTTCTTCTAAGGTGTTATTATCTTTGCTTGTATGTTTTTATACCTTCTCAATTCTTGGCATTCTAAAATTGAACAAACATTATCATTTCATTAGATAAAAACATCTTGTAAACCATTCTCATAGCATGAAAAGTGCATAAAAAAAATGCAGCTTCCATATGTTTGCCTTGACTAATAAATAATAACGTTGCTCAAATTTCCAACTTTTGTGCTAGAGTGCTAGCTCAATTCAACAGCCATCTAGCAGGGTGAAATTGAAATGGAACATGTTAATGGGCATTCCCTTGCTATAATCAAAATGTACGAAACTACATCAGGAATCTTAAGGGCACACACACACACACAAAATCATTTGTGGGACAGCATAATCTTTACCACATCCGTGCATCCAGAAATCGCGTGTGGTGGAGCAAAGAATGCCAATAAATGCAATGAGAACATTGAAACCACAAGCAGTTCTTAGGTTGCTTAATGAAGCAATACATAAACAAATTGACATAAAGGCACCTAAAACAAGATTTGTGAGTGGTAGTTGCAGAGTGGCTACTGTAGTGTTACAAGATTCGCAATGCCAGCAAAGAAGACTAAAAGACTCTATTATGAAAATAATTTTCTTTTATTTTCTTTTGTCATTTCTCATTTCATGATATCTTGAAGCTATTATACATAAAATTTGTCATGAAAGGCTATACAAAAGGTTGTTGCTTCAAAAAGCTTTACTTAGATAATAATTATTTTGTTATATCTTTGAATTACGTATTCTAGATCCACTTCTCTTTATTTAGGTTTAAGCATAGACAACTTTTTTTTTATTTGTAGGATTGCATGTGATAATTGATTTGGAGTTTTGTTTTCTGGTTATGCAATCTCTTGAACTTATCAATGATTTCATATTATCGTTCAAAAAAGCGTTTTCTTTTCAATGGGTGCCAAACTTGAATAGCTAAAAGGATTTTTATATTAGAAAAGTAGGCTCTAAATTAATTTTTTTGCTTTTAATATTTTCTTAGTTTTAGCATATATGAAAATCTTAAATTTATACATATGTTGTTGCTAATAGTTTCAAACATTTGTATTTGAGGGTGAGATATAACTTATTGCTAATATTGATCTATATATACAATATATAATTTTTTTTATCTATTATCTTATTTAAGAAGTTGAATATGCATATGCTTGCTACTTTCTATATTTAGAAACTATGTATGTCGATGACAATTTCATAATTATACTGATAGGGTATATAATACTAGGAGTAGCTGCATTGGCATAATTGCCAAACTAAATTTTAGTAAAATTATGAAATTATAAAACACACAAACCTTACTATCCATTTTATTAATCCTGGACATAAACAGAATTACTATAAGACAAATCTATATATCTCTAAATATATAATTAAAAGGATAAGTAAGCTTGGAGATACTAACAGATCTATATGTCTATATATATATATCAGCCATCTTGGCCATATATATACATGTACCTAGCGTTTCCTAAGATGCCATCCGTCTATAGTGGTATGTCATCATGCTACTTTTGACCTTACATCATCCTTTAATTCATCTCAATAAAGTTTTGCTCTTTCTATTAACTAATGCATTCATTTTGTCTTCTTTCAGTCAATTTGTTTTAAATTAAGTCAATTTAATCCAAAGTGACTTATTTTTATTTTATTTTTATTTTTATTTTAATTTTATGTGAGACCGATTTCATTTAAAATCCAATTATATATGTGTAATAATTAGGGACGGATATAGAAATTTTTTCCTATTGGATTCATATATAACTATTTCTTTATGTATAGCATACTTATAAAAGAAGAATATGAAATTTTAATGTATTTATGTAAAAAATAATTTTAATTATTCATGTTTTTATTTCATTTTAATTATTTTCTTAAATTAACATAATCATTTTAATAAATTTCAGTGGGGTCCATTGAATACTTATTTAATATTTTATAAAAAATAAAAATTTAATTGGGGTATGTGGACCTCGCATGATTATACATGGATCTGCCTATGGTAATAATCCTGATTGATCGACATGGCAGAGATCCATGGGCAAGGATGGTGCCCGGTTGGCATCATGGTGATTATAGGAGCTGATCAGATTTGGATTTGCTCTAGTTGGAAAGCGAGAGTGGTACTCTACGAAACAACATAGATCATGGCCGATCAACGTGACAAAAAAAAAACGGCACCATTTGAAGAGTGTTACGTAGTGCCCAACCAAAGCCCAACAACAAAACCCAACCCATAAAACAAATTAGGGGCGACCCATGATAATTTTACTATAGCATACAACAGTATCAAGTTGCACTCCCTTTTTTATAATAGTACAATACTATAAAATGGGTGAAAGTTCAGGTTAATAAGTTGGGTTTGAGTTGAAACCTGATTTTCACATATTGTTTCTAACATGAAAAATTCTAACCCTACCCATCTTTAATTGTATGTATAAATCAAACCGAACCTAACCTAAAAATTTTAGGGTTAAGGTCTGGTTTCTACTTTGTTTCTAATCCACTCGCATTCCATGCTTAGTGCCCTTCCTCCATTTGTCTACTGCTACTCCTCGAGCCTTATATTCAAGGAAGATGACAGATTGACTGCCAAAAAAGGGAGAGTGACGGCGGCAAACAGAGTAGGGAAATGAGCGAGTGAGGATATAGAGTGGCAGTTGAGAGAGAGAGGTGGAGAAAGTGATGGTAAAGATGCTGGTGAGAGAGCAACGGTGAAAAAGAGAGGAAGAGTGACAGCAACAAATCAAGAAGGAGGTGAGAAGGAAAGACAATGGAGGGAGGTGAGAAAGCAATGAGATAGAGTGGCGGCTGAGATAGAGTGGCGGCTGAGAGAGAGAGATGAGGAGAGCGATAGCAAAGACACTAACGAAAGCCAAAAAGAGAGACAATGAATGTAAAAGGCATAATGTTCAAAACATTTAGGGTTAAAGCTTAGTGTATGAACGAGTTTGGGCTTCTAGTAAGTGGGTTGGCTTACATGTAGACTTAGTTGACTTATGGGCTTGCAAGGAGTGGGCTAGCATATGTATAGATATACTACATTTCAGGTTGGGATCAGGCTTTTTGGGTTCAAGCTGACCTTAACTTGAATTTTGGCAATTATTTTGAGTCAAATCGGACCAGCCTGAATATACCTTTTCCCCATACTCTAGTCCGAACTGAACCCAAAAATTCGGATCGGGTTCGGGCCTAGGCTTTCACCCCTAACTGTATAGTATATTCGCCCTTCTAGTAGCCCAAAAGGCTAATTGGTTATTGGGCCACATATATTAGCGGCCCAAATCTATTCCTAATTCCCAGCCAACCCTAACGAACACAGACTCACGTCAGGTACACTACTCCTTTTCTGTCGCACGCATTCGTCTCACCCACACCTCAGTGGCACTCCTCTTGCACTGACGCCGTTGACCTGTGACCGATCGGCGCCTTGGCCTGGAGCTCGCTGTCGCTCAGCTGCTCGCCCACACGCCATCGCTCATCAGCCACAGCCACCGCCGACCGGCATCATCGTGAAGGTCCCTCTGACCTTGCCTGTCCTCCTCTCCGGAGAAAGAACACCACGTAGTCTCTCTGTTTTTTTTTTTGTTTTTTGGAAACAGAACACAAGGTAGTTTCCATTTCGAATTTTTCTTGAAATTTTATGAATCTTATTATGCAATTGAATGGTGCAGCATTCATGTTTCTGGAATTTAATCTTGGTATTGGGATGTAAGAATGTGAATTGAGTTGGCTTTGAAACTTTGGAATGTGATCCTGGTATAACATTCATGGTTTTTTCGTTTATTTCGGTTTCAGTTCGGGTTTAGAGGTCTAATCTGTTAATTTGGTTTCTTGCATCTAGAACCGAAAACGGAACAAACTGTCTAATTCGATTCCTTCATCCCCTCGTTATAGGCAGGACACAGCTGCTGCAAGCTTGCTTCCATCTCCAAAATTGTGCCATACGGACCTAGCTTCGTAATCATAAGCTTTATATAATTATGTTTCCGTCCAGGATTGTTGGGAGACGGGCTCTCTTCGCTGCTGCCAAACCAGAATCCCCCTCCACCACCGCAGCCACTCTCGGGTCACTCCAGCAATTCTTCAAGGTTGATTGGAAGCCGGAAGACGAGAAGCCTGTTTATGTTATTCAGACACTACACTCCGCTGTGAGTTGTTTTCTCTTTGGCTTTATCCAGTTTTAAAATTGCTTGCTTTGTTGTTGGCAAGAAGATGCCATGGATGATACTCCTACTACCCATACTTGTCTTGTGAGGTTTTATTTATCTTTGGGTAACTGGGAATATTACGGAGTGATTATTGGACATCTTCCCTGTTGTATAATTTGAAAGATATGATAGCTAGAATCCTTAGAGGTTTATATACTCATTCAATTAAGAGTCATGAGTTACTAGTAAATGTATGTTTTGGCCTTTTCTTCCGCTGTAGACATTGGTTCTTACACAAATTGTTTGTATGGTTGATCTTTCCCTAATCATACGCAATGGAAGAAGGTTTTACTAAATATCTTTTAAATTTTATTTTGTAATCTCATTCCTCTTAGGTCAAAGTTGGAAAGCTAGTGAACTGCACCTTAAGTCGTGGGATGATCTTCAAAAACTATGGCATGTTCTTTTAAAGGAGAAAAACATGCTGATGACTCAACGACAGGTGCTTCATGCACAAAACTTAAGATTTCCCAATCCTGAGCGCATTCCTAAGGTACCTGGTATCATTTTCTTCCATTCTTCTATTTCATCATCTTTAGACTTATATCTTTAGATACTTTGTTGTTTTTTGCAGTTATTAAGTTAAATAGTAGAGACCGGGCTTTAAAACATGTGCATCTTAGATGTAGATGTACAAATTGGGAGCATTCTCTCTTTGAATTGAAGTCTCTTGTTTCTGGTACCTGCCAAAAGAATTTGTGTAATTATTATTTTGCTTTTTCTCCTCTTTACAAGCAAATTTTTAAAATGACTTATTGGGGTAGAATTGACCTTAAGTTGGGTTAAAGATATAACCGCCACTTCAGAAACAGCTATGCATTTCCTTGCAAAGTGAGATGTCAAGATAAAGTAAATTTTAATTTCTATATGCAAATAATTCATTGCAAAGTATAAAGTCAGAATTTGGTGAGTGTTGATTTGAATTTGCTAAGAATCACAGACTTAGCTGTCAAATACTGTATATATTGCACTCCATTGATATGCTATTGCACTGCCAAGGAATTTTTACATTTCTAGATAAGGCTGGATATAGATATCTGGCTGGACTCCTTCCATGACCAAATTTGAGCTTTCGAATTTATGTGCAAGATACATGAAAAATAAATCTGGCATGTTCCTGCTTTGTGCATCAGGTTGGACGATGACTTTTCATATTTTTTTTGGTTCCCGTTCATGTTTCTTAGGATTCATTGAAAATAATAGCTATATTCCTTCAAAATAATCTTAGTCATGGCATGTAATGACCATTCTTGAAGCTGCTCCTTTGGTTTGTGTTTGGTGCAAACCTAGGGTTCTGATTGTGACGGTCTGATTTCCAAGATTTTAGTTATGATTTATTTCTTGCGTCCTTAATACTGGATATCTTTGTGAAGCTTCTGTCTGATAAAAATTTCGTAATCAACACAAATATACAGTCTCAAACAATCATGTATGATGAAGATAAAATACAAGTCAAAGGCTTTCTTATGGGTATGTAATTTAAATATTTCAATGCATGATGACATGCTTTCTGATCTGTTGTCATTGTTTCTTTATTCATTTAGGGGTGTCAAAACTTGACACTTGTGGAGTTGTTGAGAGTGAATAAAACTGCGATTTCTTTACTTGTGAGGAAAGGAATTGGGGAAAAAACTTATTCACGACTAATATTTAATATCATGACCATGTAAAAAACAGTCAATTAGACTTGCAGTGTCTCCAAACCACTAACATAGACGGTGACTTGCACTTCCACGCCCTTGCAAAATCACATCGGCATACTAGTGTAGTGTAACTATTGATAATTGCTTTTGTTTTATGGTTGGCATTGCTTTGCTAGTTTAGGATCTCAGTGATTGTGGGCATATGCTTGTTCTTTCCCTTTTTCTCCCTGTAGCTTTGTGGTAGCACGTTGCTAACTGGAGTTTGGGCACGTAATGCATTTAAAATTCAGGTGAGGAAGTCTATGTGCCGTATCAAGCATGTGTTGACTGAAAGAGCAATTGCTGAGCTGGATCCAAGGAGGTCAGCTGAGATGAAGAGAATGATAAATGCGTTTTGACATTGCACATTAACCTGCTACTAGCTGCGTTCTATGGTTTCAACGAGTAGATGGTTTAGCAAGTTCTTAAAGGATTTGGTGCATTTAGAGATGTTCTTGGAGGGTTTTAGTGGTTTGAGCTAAAATCCTAAGGTAAGCCATTTCCTAAGTTTTGGGTTGATTCTAAAGTATCAATGAGCTAGAAATGGTCTTGATAAGCGAAATGTGGTGCCCAATTTCAAAGGAGCCAAGCTTGGAAGCTATTAGAGCTAGGTTGAGCTTGAGATGAATAGTTTGGTTCAATTTGTGGTCTTCATTTGAGGTAAGTGATTTAAGTTATGACATGATCAAATAGTGTATAAGTAGTGTAATAACACTTGGGAGTGAGCTTGGTTTGAGCCTTGAGTGATTTGGCCATGGTTAAAGGATATTGGAGCAAGTTTGAGGCATAGAGGGCAAGGCTATCGAAGTGCAGGAGAAGTCCCAGCATCATGGCATCCCAAGGGTTCAAATTAGCATGCACATTGGCACTGCAGCGCCGAACATGGGTGCTACAGTGTTAAGGGCAAGGCCGCCCCACAATTTTGACTTGTTTCATGAGCACTAATGCTTCAGTTTTCTTCCTAGGGCTAATGTTAGGCATTTAGCACTTTAATCTAGGTCTCAAACCCACTCCTAAAGCTAACGAAATGCATTGTTAGTGGGTAATAAGTAGGTGGTTAAGAGAGCTAGGTGTAAGTGGATAAGTTTAGTATGTTAAGGTACAATAAGGTACCATGATGGGATTAAGAAATGCTTGGATGCACCAATGGCCAAGGGATGAGATCATAAACCTCTAGCATTGAAACATAACCTAATGCTTTTGGTTTCCTAATGGCTTAAGGGTTGTGGTTGAAAACCTCCAAGTATTAGGGGAACACAAGAGTCTTGACCAATGTCAACTAGGCTTGTCGACGTCAGGCCCTTTTAAATATTGGGAAACTTACAATTACCTCTGAGGTATGCCATAAGACCCATAACCTATAGTTTATTTCCTCTACTTTTAAAAATCTACATTTCATCTCTTATATTTTTTATATTGTTTGATAACAACTTTTAAAATTGAATTTAAACTATATGATAATAATCTTTCAGTAATTTTAATCTCTTTACTATTTTTTTATAATTAATAGAAATTTTATATTATCAATTTTTTTCTTTATGTAATTGTATTTTTCTCTTTATAAATGCATATCAGTATTTTTTAAAGGTTAGTTAGCTGTGAAAAAAATATCAAAATCTTGAAATTACTGGAATATGGTTATCATATAGTTTAAATTAGGGCTTCAAAAGTTGTTCTCGAATATCGGAAAGGAAATAGTGGCTAAAATGTAATTTTTTGAAAACAGAGGGGCAAAGTGTAGATTAGACTAAGCATAGGGGGGTTTTTTGTAATTTTTCTTTAGATATACCTAACAAGGCATGACGTGGCATGTTTTTATACATATGGTGTATTCATACCATCAAAGTCTTATAACGGATATATTTGAAAGTCCCTCATGAAAGGAGCTAGGCTGTAGTTTCTGGAACCTTCGATGGGCAACCGTCATCTTTCTCCCATTGATCAATTAGGGTTTTATAGGGAGTTTCTATTCTTTTTGTCTTCTGTCCTGTTGGACTTGGATTACTGGTCGAGGATTATCATTTTGAGCTATCTCCTTTGGTAGTAATTTCTATTGCTGTCAGACAGATATATCCATCGTTGATTTTATTATCTCTTTCCTCGTTGGGGGCAAGTGAAGAAATCTTAGATGGATGAATACTTGGAAGCTTCAATTATAATGAAGTCCTTCATCTAAATAGGAAGATCTGATGCCTCATCTCTATTGAAAGTCTCTTTTGTTTTTGTTAGTTTGGGTTCATTTTTGAGTTTTGCTCTGACGAGAAAAACAAAAAAAGGAACAAATTTCACTTTTCCATTTTCCAAGCTCTTTTAATTATTAGGTTATCTAAAACTGTGGATGATGAGAACAATTTTCATTACAGTTATCCCTGACTGACTATTTGTGATGAAAACTTGTAATCTGACACACTTACAGTTATTTGGTTTGGATTTGAAAAGGTTTTGTGTTGTTTCTTGGTAGGAAAAAGTGTCACTGTACACGCTACTTGTTGGTCACTAGTAGCCTGATATTACAGGATAGTGTTTTATAAGTTTCTGTGGTTCTATTTCAACATATGTCGAAGTGCTTGAGCACTATTCATGGGCAATGGTTATACAATAGTTGTCAATTACGAATATGTTTTCCTTTCTAGTAAATCGATGAGTACACCATCCACACAAGAACATATAGTGGATATGTTATTGAAGTACGAAAAAACATTTGGATATAAATAATTTTGAAATTTGTTGAAATTAATAAAAAGTTTGGGTATAACAGAAGCTGATCAAACCCTTTACACATCATCTACAGGTAGAGTTTAAAAGGAGCTGAAGCGAAATCAAGAAAAGAAGAGAAGTAAATCATTCTCTTTAAATTATATTAACGTCGCATACCATAGCAAGGAGAGCATTCCATGACTTCATTATTAATACCAGATAAAAAGGCCCACAATTTCAACCATGTTTAAGAATTTCGATGCTACTTGATTGTTATGTAATAGTTTGTCCCATGCCTTGCCTAGAGATCTTTTAGGTTGATGTGGTTTAAATAATCATGGCCTTCGGTTGCAAGCTGATTTAGTAGCTTGATGAATGCACTTCCACTCATTTTCCTACCACCGATTCTGGCATGCCGCTTGTTGGGAAGAGCTGGTAAGAGATACATGGATATGCTAATTGTGCAACATGTAGACTGCCATCCTTTATTTCCCCATTTGTAGCATTGCCTCAAGGCCCTAGTACATGAGCAGACTGGTGGAGGCATGGTTGAGTCATTAAATGCAACTTGATTCAACACCAGGTCTTGGCCTTTCCAGTCAGACTTTGATGTTGTAGCCTGTTTGTCACCAGCACTTCTGTCATGCATGTTCTTCCACTCATATGGAACATCAAATATAATCTGGTTCAAGTCTTCACTCTCCATCTTAACCTTTTTAGGGGGTTTTGAGGCCTTCTTATTAAATGCAATTGCCTCAGTGTCTTTGGGTCTTCTACCACGTTTTGGCTTGGCAACATTAGGTGGACCATTGGCCATGCTCATAGGTGGAGCATCACCATGGTGCACTTTTCTTGCATTACAAGCATCACTCAAACTAGTTTTGTGGTGTAAGTGGTGTATATGCTTGATTCCATTTGAGATGTGGCATCTTGACGGATAAGAGGGTGTATTGCCACTAGGAGCAAGTTATTTCGATATTGAAGTTTTGCAATGGCGTTGTCTCGCTCTAATAAAGCAGTATTTCTCTCTGCGATTGCAGCGTCTCCTTATAGAAATGCCATATCTTTTTTTGCGATAGCTGTCTTTTTTTTTTTTTTTTTCAAATAGCGTTATGTTCCTCTCTTGTATGGTAGCATCTTTTTCAACCATAATGGTCATCATTTGCTTCATTGATGGTTGATGCATAAGCCACTGCACAACATAGTTGAATAAGATAATAACAACAAAGATATATATTTGTTGCACCTTTATATCCAAAAGTTATTTTACTATGCACAAAAGTTTAACAAAATTACTTGACCCTGTATTGCTCTATGTCTTTCATTTTCTCAATGTCCAGCATCATCCATCTGAGATCTAGAAATAATTTTGATTATAGAAGATTGTTGAAGGTCTCCATTGTCCCTCTGATGTGCCCTCAGTAAATTAAGCATCTTAACACTTCCAAAGATCATGATCACGATCCTTTTAACCCAAGACTAAGTAAAAAAAGTTGTTCAGATTTTATTGCAGGAGAAACCTGAAAAGGTCTAAAAAATATGGTGACAAAGAATGACTTCCATTATCAACTTACAGTGAAAGGACAATAGCAATAACAGGAGTATATGGGTAGATAAGGAACAAAAAGCATCATTCAACAAATCCTCTACAGCTTATGGGGAGAAAGAAAAATGTGCCATGAAGTGGCTGAAATATAGAAAGACCTAACAAGGGCAAACTTTATATATGAGCATATGCCATCAAGAAAAAAAGTATGCTAACTGAAACCAACTATGCCAGTGTTGCAAGAGAAGCAATTTAGAGGTAGGAATCTTGCAAGAGCCTAAACCAATGGAAGATAAACAAACAATCTCTCAGGAAAATAGAAACCAATGAATACCAAATATGTATAAAAGTCCTGAAATCAATAGTTGTGCAACTAAGGGTCACCAAAGCCTATGGTGTCTTTCAATTAGAGAGAGTAAAAAAATCTCACACTCGGTGAAGTGACCTGGGGTATAATTGATAGTGAAATAAGTTCCTTGACCATTGATTAATGCGTAAGCTTTTAAAATTTCTTTAATGCTTCCTCTTTCCGTTATTATTTTACTTCATGGATGAATGAGAAAGATTTTACTAGGCATTACAAATTTCCAACATCATGAAAAACGAATGAAAAGGCAGGTTTAGACAAATAGTAGAGCAAAATAAGCCAGTATGAATTGTAGGATCAGCATATATAAGTCATAGGATACACTAATTTGAAGTTGGATCATCTTTGGAAACCCAGAAAACAAGAGGAATCAATTAGTCCTACCTTCTATTTTCATAATCATAACTCATAAAATCAGTTTCCTTATCCTCGTCATCTAGGGACCGAAACAAAACAACAATCATAGACAATTAGCTCTTGGCCAACAGTGAAAACCCATAGCAAATCAAGTTTAAGGCAGGTAGTACAAATTATGAAAGATAGAGCGAAACAATCCAGCAGTTGATTCAAGCTAAGCTAAATTTGCAACATTCGAGATGTATCACTGCCCAATTTAGGAAAGAAAATTAGGAATCCAGTTATCAACCATCATAATGAATTTGTGAACGAATAGATGGAATAAAAGGATCGCTATAGAATTAATTTCAAAACCTTACTTACCAATGAAGCTAAAGAGATCGAATGTAAGATAAGCCCAAACCTTAACACTGTGTAGATTAAACAACACGGGAACAATGGGAGTCGAGAACGGGAACAGATTGTGTTTCTTTTTTATGTCTTCTAGCAGTCTAGTGGCAGTCTCAATCTGTGTATTTTCTCCCCACGTTCTACTTTAGCCTGTGTCCATAACAACTGGCACCCCCCTTCTTTTTCAGAAAGTTTAATTTTTCTTTTAAAGGAGCGGGGCGGGGGAGAGGATTATACAATAATTTTTTCTTCAACAACAAAGCCAAGGTTTTCCTCTTTTTGGGATCTTTATGAAATTATATATACTAAATCACTAAGCGATTTTCATTGTTCATGGAATAGTACACCTTTTGCTATAGTTTTTTTGTGTTTGTTTTTTTTCCCATTTGATTTGATTTTATTTTATTTCATTTGGGTTTTTTTTTTGTTGGCGTTTTCTTTGGGCCTGGGGCGTGTAAGTTACAGTACCCTATCTGCTACAGCAACATTTTTTTTGTGCATTTGGTTTTTTTAATCATTTGGGTGCGTGACACTATTCCCAACATCCAAGCCCAAAGAGAACCCAAATGGGAAAAAAAAACTCAACACTAATAAAAGAAACCAGGCATAAAAACAGTTACTATAGTAGAGTAGATACTATAGCTAACACATCCAAGTCCTAAAGAAAACCCAAACGAAAAAAAATAGGCATACTAAAAAACAACTTACTGTATTAGAGCAGATATTATAGCTAACACGCCTCAAACCCAAAGGAACTCCAAATTAAAAAAAAAACACCCAAATAAAAAAAACCATCTCAACAAAAAAAAACAAGGAAAAAAAATTGTAGTAGGCAAGGGTTACTGTTCTAGGAGCAGTAAAAAGTGCTTAGCGCGCCCAAAGAAAACCCACATGAAAAAAAATGACCCAAATAAAAAAGCCTGGGATGTTGGGAATAGTATCATGTCTTGCTACGGTTTTTTCTTATACTCGGTTTTCTGTTCATTTGCGTTGCTTTTTTTTCATTTGGGTTTTGCTGTTTGGGTTGTTTTTTTTAGCCTATATTTTATTTTTTGCTTTTGATTTTTTCCCCCAAAATATAGGCCCAAAAAAATCCAAATGCAAATAAAAGAAAGTTACAGTAAAAAAAAGATAAAAAAAATCTTAGCAAACCACTCCATTTTTTTTTTTTGCGATTGTTTGGTTTTTTTCTTTTAGCAAACACATCTTTGAGCTGAGAGAAAACCCAAATGCAAAAAAAATACCCAAATGAAAGAAAAAACAATTACTGAAGCAAGCACGTACTGCAGCTAACACACCTCAAGCCTAAAGAAAACCCAAATAGAAAAAAAAAATCTCAACCCAAGCAAAAGAGAAAAAAAACAGACGCACAAAAAAAAATTATTGAAGCAGAGCAAGTATTGTAACTACAACGCCCTAGGCCAAGGAAAACCAAAATGAAAAAAATACCCAAACGGAAAAAAAAAACTGTCTCAACAAAATCGGTAAACGATTTTCAGTGTTCCTGGAACAATACACCCTCTGCGGCATTGTTTTTTTTTTCTTTTTGTGTTTGCTTGTTCTTATCCATTTAATTTTTTCATTTTTTGTCCCTCTGGGTCCTTTTTTTTTTTTTGTGCTTGAGTTTTCTTTGGGCCTGAGGCATGTTAGCAACAATATTCTCTCTTCTACAGTAACATATATATTTTTTTTGTGCATCTGTTTTTTTATTCTTTAGGTTGGTTTTTTTTTTCTCTTTTCGGTTTTCTTTAGGTCTAAGGCATGTTAGTTACAGTATCGACTTTGCTACAGTAAATTTCTTTTTTGTGAGCCTGTTTTTTGTTTTTAATTTGGGTTGGGCATTTTTTTCCCTATTTGAGCCTTTTTTGCATTTGGGTTTTCATTGAGTTTGGGATGTTGGGAATAGTGCTACAACTTGCTATAGTTTTTTTTTTTTTACTCGGTTTTCTTTTTGTTTGGGTTATTTTTTGCAGTTGGGTTTTTTATTTTTTTCATTTGGGTTGTTTTCTTTTTCTTTCTAGCCTATATTTTATTTTTTGCATTTGATTTTTTCCACTAAAATATAGGCCCGAAAAACCCAAATGCAAAATATATATATATATATTTACTGTAAAAAAAAAAGACAAAAAAATCCCCCCGGCTTTTTTTTGTTGGCCCAAAATATGTCCGAACTAATAAAAAGGGCAACACTACATAATAGATATCTTATTTATGTATAATAATTTCTTTTGGTCCTCAAATTTTAAAATCTAGCATTTTTA
The DNA here is from genome assembly GCA_005392925.1 of Aquilaria sinensis. NCBI lineage: Eukaryota > Viridiplantae > Streptophyta > Magnoliopsida > Malvales > Thymelaeaceae > Aquilaria > Aquilaria sinensis. The sequence goes on along the minus strand of SMDT01000213.1, from coordinate 97,334 downwards.
TTTACTCTACCCTAATAAACACAAAAGATATTTTAAACTTTTACTTTTTACGTTTTCAGACCCAAACTATAAATTAGTTACAAAACTTAATTTTGATTATAATTTAATTTTAAATTAATAATTTTTTACTAATATTTTTTTCACTATAGATTATAGGTGCATTTCATATGAACAATTTGTGCCTTGTTGATCAGCCAACAACTAAGTGCAAGCTTTATGCAATATTTGCTTATATATCCATATATCTTTCATGTATATTAAAATCAATCATTTCTTATGCTTATACCATCGATCATGTTTCTTTGAGATTGATCAACTCATAAGTCTGATCTTTTGGGTTGGTTTTTTTTTTTTTCCATTTGAGTTTTTTTTTGGGACTAGGATCTTGGGAACAGTATCACACCCTACTATAGTTTTTTTTTTGTATTCAATTTTCTTTTCGTTTGGGTAGTTTTTTTTTTTTTGCATATATTTTATTTTATTTTTTGCATTTGATTTTTTTTCTCTAAAATATAGGGCAAAAAAAAAACCCAAATGCAAAAAATAAAAAAAGAAAAAAGGTTATTGTAAGAAAAAAGACAAAAAGAAACCTAGGAAAAAACTCCCCCCATGGCTTTTTTTTTGTTGGCCCAAAATATGTCCAAAGTAAAAAAAGGGTAATACTACACAATAAATATCCTGTTTATGTATAATAATATAATTTGGTCCTCAAATTTTAAAATCAGGTATTTTATTACTCAACCCTAATAAACATAAGATATTTTGAACTTTTAATTTTTATGTTTTTGGACCCAAACTACAAATTAGTTACAAAACTTAATTTTGATTATAACTTAATTTTGAATTCTTTTTTTTTAATATTTTTTTAATCATCGATTATAGATGTAACCTTTGCTCATATGTCCATACATCTTTCATGTATATTAAAATCAATCATTCCTTATATTTTTACCGTCGAGTATACATTTTTGCTATTTTTTTTGTAGTTCCTTTTTTTCACATCTAGTTTCTTCTTTTGCTTATATTTTTTTTGCTGAAAATGAATAAATTATAAAATTGGTCCTCCATTTATTTGTGTTAATATCTTCTAGTCCTCAAACTTTGAAAGTAGGAATTTAACACTTTCTCCTAGATTCTAATTATTGTATTTTTAGGTTCCAACATTCATGAATGACATTTAAGACTCTAATTTCTCTTGAAAAGCCAAATTCACAGTATTAATCTTATGTCATATATTTTCTATTTAGCAAAATTATTGCTAGAACCTTTCAATCATTTAAATTTTTTAGCTCTTTTGGATTAATCATATCTTATTTTGGAAGTCATATTGTTTTAGCATTTTTTTCCTATAAATGTAATGGGTATCAAAAGTTGCATCTTCATTGGACATCCTGCAATAATGTGCGAGTTGCCATCTAGTAATACTCTATATATTCACATAGGTAAGCATAATATGTTTCATATCTGTTGTGTGTGTATTTTAATACTACTCTTCATAGTATAAAATAAATATGGATACATTAAATCTCGTGCTCCCAAAATTAGAGATATGTGCAAAATAGATATAAGATAAACTCGATATACAAAAACAATCAAGGATTTATACACACAATTTGTGATATATGTGCAAATGAGATCACATATATGTTACAAATATATTCAATAGTATATATGAGTTCAACCTTCTGTTGAAAAATAAGTGTTAAATGCTTCAAATCTCACTTATTATTAAAATTTAAGATATGTACAAGCTGAGCGACATGTGTATAAAATTTGATGTAGAAAGCAAGTGATGGATATATACATAATATGTGGTATATATATGTGCATGTGTGTGTGTGTGTGTGTGTACAAATGATCAGAGATATGTTATATATATATTCAATTGCATATATAAGTTCAATAATTCTAATATTTTCATCAAATCAAAATATATCAAGCCTAAAATTAAATCATGTTATACATATTTATAGAATCTGTAGAAAAAATTATTAAATTTCCCTTTATCTGTCTTGTTGGACAGTAAAATATCAAAAAAAGAGAAAGAAAAAAGTGATGTGAACATAGCAGAAATGCATTACCTGCATAACCAAATATCTGTACAAGTAGGATGATATATATGTATAAATTCAATGTATAAAGAAAGTGAGACGTGTGTACAAATTTTATAGCATAAATGTACAAAATCATATGAGACAAAAAAAAAAAAGGTATGCATGTAAATATTTATTATTTTACACTTGTGCACATATGTGTACCTAAAAAAAATAGGGATTAATTTGGAAAAATAAAATAAAATAAGGAATAGAAACAAGGTTTGACTTAAACTATTGACCCTTTTACTTCTCTTTTGACGAAACTCTTCATCTTCATAGGGCTGCCATCTCCATTGTCTTTCAAATGTCACCACCACCTTTGGTCATCGCTCTGCCATAACGGTCATCCTAGCCTACCTAAATTGCCCTATCTCACATTTCTAGTCATTGTCATTGTTCGTATGATTTGTTTTTTCTGTCCCAAATCTATCTCTATTTGTACTGCTACACGTCGTCTACTTGTCTAGTAGTTATCATTACGAAATCATTGTAAACCAACCCATTACCAACTTTGTTTGTCGTTACCAATGTGAATTGAGGAGAGAGAAAAGTTGCATCTTCAGCCGTCATCACACAAAGAAGCAATGGAACGGGTGAGGGACATGTGAGGCATTTTTTATTTTTAGAAGGGCATAATTGTAATTGTACTCCATAGGGCGTACACATGCCTAGTGCACATGAGACCTTTCCCATTCAAGCTTCCTTGAAAGAATTCATATCATAGTTTTATTATTTTCTGAAAAATTAAATATACTAAACTAAATTTTATACTTTTTATCATAAAATAACATAAATTAGAATGAACTATTACACATTTTCAATATTAGTAAGAATTTTGGCCTAAAAAAAATATTAGTCAAAATAATAATTTCTTTTTTTCCATGTCATGGATTTTGCTCCACTTTCTTCTAAGGTGTTATTATGTTTGCTTGTACGTTTTTATCGCTTCTCAATTCTTGAAATTCTAAATTTGACCAAACATTATCATTTCATTAGAAAAAAAACTCTTTGTAAACCATTCTCATAGCATGAAAAGTGCACAAATAAAATGCAGCTTCCATATGTTTGCCTTGATTAATAAATAATAATGTTGCTTGAATTTTCAACTTTTGCGCTAAAGTGCTAACACAATTCGAGATCCATTTAGCAGGGTGCAATTGGAATGAAACATGCTAATGCTTAGCATTCCCTTGCCATAATCAAAATGTTTGAAACTGCATCAAGAATCTTAAAGGCACACACACACACACAAAATCATCTATAAGACGACATAATCTTTACCACATCCGTGCATCCAGAAATCGTGTGTGGTGGAGTAAAGAATGCCAGTAAATGCAATGAGAACATTGAAACCACAAGCAGTTCTCAAGTTGCTTACTGACATAATACAAAAACAAATCGACATATAGGCAACTAAAACAATATTTGTGCATCATAGTTGCAAAGTGGCTACCGCAATGTTGCAAGATGCGCAATGCCAACAAAAAAGACTAAAAGACTCTACCGTTCACATAAAACTCTAATTAGTGCTTTCTTTCTTCTCTACGCTTGATTTACTGAGCACAAGTACACCAAGCACAATGAGGATTGCACCTATAAACCTTTGTAAATGATTTCTGATCATCCAAATGCCCAAGCCATTCAATTTTCTAGATTCGCTTTTAAGTTTTAAGTAGCCAAATGCCTAAAATGTTTACTTGCAAAGAATGCAGAATGTGTAAATCTTATATGATCTCCAAAATAGCTATGGAGAGGGAACATTTTCTAACATGATAAAAATGTTGAACCATGTTGTGAGGTTGACTTCAATAAAGCTCCAATTTAACAATGCTAGAAGCAGAAATGACTTTGTTTAAGAAGATTTATCACACTTTCACAGTACAGCGATATAGATCTACTAAATTAAGTCATAACAGCACCAGTGTCCAATTGATGCTTAGATGTTTCAAGTTAATCAGATATTGATTGAGGCCTACCAGTTTTTAATGTTAGTCATAGCTAGCATCCACCAATCACACATGGCTATAGGGTTTTAACATCCAAGTTTGAAGGATATAGCTGCTAGTATTACTCGAGCCTGTTGACAAAAATAAGATCCTCAATAATAATATATATTGCAATTCAATCCTAACCATACAATAATCAAAACTTTGGTTTGGTATGAAGTTGATAACGTTAGTCACCTATTAAAAGTTGCATTTGCACAATACGAACGAACATAATTATGTAGTATCATTTTTAAGAAATGATAAATCCTAGCTGACAAATCATCATCTAGAAATCACTTGCAGCAACTGATCTAACCTTGAAGGCCAGAGGTTCCTGAAACAGGAAGAAGCCAGCAAGGCTAGAAGTGAGAAAATTGGTAGTAAAATTGGGAACAGTAGCTTGCAGAGAAGAAAGTGCTTTCAAGCTATTGACATAAAACCCTACATCATCACGTTGAACAATACAACCAATGCATATCTAATAACCTGCTCAAAGATATTGAAATCGATCAAAGCTTCAAACTTTAACAAGAGCTCATTGAAATAAAGAGGTCAAAAGCCAGAGAAAGTTAACCTGATGATAGATGAATTTGACAAACATGGCGGCAAGCATGGCAGTGAGCCCAGTTGAGATCACCCAGGTGTAACCTACCCTCCGGCTACCTTCCATCGCCATGAGAACCAAAGGCTAAGAGTCTCAGTTTATGACCACTGTTGTGAAATCAAGAGCTTTAAATTTGTAACCCCCATTCACCTACAAGTATACGATGTTGTCATGTGTAAAAAGGGCAAATATAGGTATCATCCCAATAGATAATATGATTTTACCAATATTTGAATTTTAGCTACTCAGGCTACCTAAACTACCATGGAAAAGTATCGAGATAGAGTGAATGAAGTTGCTAACTAACTAATGCAATGTAAGATGTTAAGCTAAAAGAACGCAAAGGGTACTAAAAGAGACTTGACTAAGATGCTATAAATGAGAAGACCATCCCCCCAGGATTTCACTCCCTTTCCTTGTTATCCATGCTAATTGAAGCCTTGGGATATTCACCCCTTGTGTGGTGTGGAGGTTCAAAGTTCAAAAACCCCTTTCTCAAGACAAGTTTTTGCTCACTCATGATTAAACAAGGCATTTCTCAAGCTCATGTTTTAACCTAGGATGGATTAAGCCTTAACCCTCTTTCAAACACCTAATGAATTCATAGAATACCTCTATTCTAATAAACCCATTATGCCCTATTCTTCTTTTCCATCCCCTTTCTTTTTCTCTCAAGAACCAAGTAGGATTGGTGATTTGTGTGAGGTGGCCATTCAACACACAAACATTTTGCATAAGAATAGGCAGCACAAGTGATCTATATCTGTAAAAAATCAACAGAGATCCATTGAATAGCAAGAAAAAGGGGTATCATCCTCGACAGATGTAACAACCTACTCACAATCCATCATATTTTTCAACAATATCCATAAACAAAAAAACCATGAAAATCCTACTAAATGAGAAAAGGAAAAGAAGAAACCCAAGATGGATTATAGTAGTCTAAGTCTCCTTGACTCCTAGTCTCCTTCTTCAAGCTTCCAACATTTTCCAATGGTGGTAGTCCCAAATTGAGATGAGAAGAAAAGGGTGCCAAGGTTCATTATGAGCTATTCATTTCCTCCCCCTGTTTATGCCCAAGGCTTCTTCACACAGTCCTTTGGCTTCCAAACCCTAAAGGAAAATCCCTCTTCCAAGGACAGGTCATCAGTAGGAAGGCGTGGGGGACAATCAAAATTGTGAGGCTCGGGCGAAATAGAGGAGAGGTTGGCGATGCGTCGCCAATTGGCAAAAATTGATAGAACACTAGTAACGTTGGCGACGTGTCGCCAATGCTTTATTTCATCTACATCAACTTTGCATGCCCAAACTCCATTTCGCTCAATCCTGCTCTAAACCGCTACATCCACAACGTCATCCAACCTATAGAAAGCCTAGCAAAACGAGAAACAATCAGATAGAATGGAAGAAATGCAAGTAATTTGCGGTCAAAGTTGCCGAAAAGTCAACAACTTTAACCGTTGAATTATGTGCCTAACAGCCACTTCGATGTCGCTGCATCGTTTTATGGCCACTAGGCTAGATTGTAGAAACACATATCGGCTATTTTACCATGATCAATTAAGCACCTAATTTTTGTTATTGGGCTCATCTAAATGGTCATTTTTTTTTTGTAAGTAAAAGGTGTAAGAGTTGGTCGAACTTACACTCTTCAGGTCAATTTCTTGATATGGTCAAAGTTAAATAGCAACTAGTTTGTAATTTGCATGGAGGAAACAACTCATCTTCATTTCTTCTTAATTTTAAACTTGCAATCCCTATCATAATCCTACCCATTTAAGTACCACTTCCTCCACCCCGAATTGAATCGAGATTTTATTTGATAGCTCTAGCCTTACCAAACTCAGCTTTGATTATTATTGAGTTTATCGAGCTTTTAACTATTCTTATAAAAAATAATTAATTACAAATGCACCACATGAGTTTAAGTCATAATCACATTAATCCTTTAGGGTTCAAAACTTGCAATTATCCAATTGTTTAAAAATACCAATATTTAGGATTAGTTACAAATTAGCCTCTAAAGATATATAAAGATTACATATTGCCTCTTAATTACAATTAACTCTAATTTTGTCAAGCTTATCAAGCTATTAAGCCCATCCCAAAAAAATCAAGCCAAGGACAAGTATGGGAAGGTTCTGGCTAAGCTCGATTTGTTACCACTTCTATGTCTAACCATAAAGGTATGATTGAAAAATCAATTGAAAAGTCTTGGAAGTTCACAACATGTTATTCCTTTTTAATGCTCTTTTTTTTTTACAACCCATTTAATTTTAAAGCATTCAAGAATGTTTTTATTTGTTTTTATTTTAATTTTTATTGTGTTTCTCTCATTTCTTCCTCTAAGTGAATCTTGATTCGGTATTTCAAGTGCTAGGATGATTTTGATTTTGAACATCCAATGTTGTTTATCAATGAATTTGGTAGGGAAAAAGGGGCAAATAAACCCCTAAGCTTTAGATGATAGCATACATTGACCACTATTGTTTTTTTTTTTTTTTGCAGTTAAAACCATTCGTGACATTGTCTTTTAGTGTAATTTGGACACCCCCATTATGGTCGCCAGATTGGAAGCATTGTTGGCAATTAGAGCTAATGTGGTGAGTATATGTGGCAGGTGACATGGTATACTTTATCCTCAATTGCCAGCATATTAGGTCTTCCTCCCAAGTAAGTTCCAACTCACCATCCCAGCCTTTAGGTTCACTTGATCAGATTCCAAAACAACTGACCATTGACTAGATTTTCCAATCTCAACCTTGACTTTATCTTTAATCGGCAGATTTTCTCCTCAGTTACCAGATTTACCTTGTATCAACTAGATTTTCTAGTCTTGACCAAATTCAACTGCGTCTCCAATTTCTCTTTAGTAACTAGATTTGCTGTCGATCATCTCAAAAAGCTCACCACGAATCTCTCTATAATGGTAAAATTGTGCATTATTTTGGGCTGCTCCATTGGGATTTCAGCATCCAATGATTTCTTCCCATTTGGGAAAAATTGGAAGTACTTGAGATAAGGCGATGGTGGACATTGATGGGGTCATGAAGTGGGTTAGTGCCATTCCTGACATAAAACCCCTAATGCGTTTGGAAATCTCACTGGTGATAGAAAGACGATGGTGGATGGGTTGCTCTGATGTGGTAAGATGTTCTGATACTTCGCTTCCACTCAGATTTTGTTTTGTATACATATGATGTTGTTTGGAGAAACATGCCACATAATCTAAAAAATACACAGAGTATTCACTAATATATTAGAATGCTTTATCTGTTAGTTTGCCAAGTGGGCAATTTGTAACGGTCGTAAACATTAGTGGGTGATATGCCCACAAAGAAAATTTCTGGGATGAATTTAGGTATAAAAAATAATAGTGGCAATGTATGCTATCATCCAAAACTTAGGGGCTTATTTGCATTTTTTCCCAAATTGATATTATGGTGGCTATAGCTTCGTCCTCAAAAGAGTCCATTGGAAAGTTCAAACATGTGTTTTTTTTTTAATCAATGTCAAGATATTAGTGTTTCTCTCTTATTATAGTGATTAACAACACTAAAAAAATTATTTAAAAAATGACGATTAAAAAAGTAAGAAAAAATTGTAGAATTTGAAATCAAAAGAGGTGAAATGAAGCTTCAACTAAATCATGAAAGCATAACTTGCCTTCATTTATTAAATGAACCAACAATAGAATATGCATGTAATTCTATTAATGAAAGTGCTTATATAAGCACTTCCCAGAATTGCATAGTCACTATGATGGATCAAAGAGAATGATGAGATTGTAATTCAATTACAAGTGATATGAACTTCCATTTATTTATTTATTTGTTTGTTTGTTTGTAAGGGGAATTTGTTGGGGACTAGTGGGTAATTAAAATTAATGAACATCACTCATTTTCAACAGAACATTCTATTGCTAATGGATGATTTGGACTCAGTTAAAGAAAAATGTGGTCTTTTTGAGCCAAAGAAAACCTCATAAATATGAGCTTTTAAAAAATAATAATAATAAATTTTCCAATTTAAATCGAGATTGATTGGTTTTGTGCCATGGTAGATGAGGTATGGATGATGGCTGAAGCGATTGGCAGGCCAAGAGATTCCACAGTTCTGCCGAAAGTAGATGTATTTGTCATTTGCATTGACAAGGTAATTTAACAATTAGAAACCCTTTTAATTTTTTGTGTGTTGTTATAAAGCTCTAACGATAAAAAAAATGGATAAGTCTCTTGTCTTATCTCTATTATAAATATTTTCTAATGACAGAAGCCCTATATTGGCCTCATATATTTTCAAATGTTTTTCCACCTAAATCTCGAAATTTTTTTGTCACTCTCTTTTCTCTTTAGATATATGAAAAAAATAAAGAGCTAGTTGAATGTAAGATAAAATCAATGAGCTAAATGGGAAGAATTTAGAAGTTTAAAAACTAAAATGGGAGTTTTGTCTTTTACATTCTATATATAGCATGTACATCTTGCGCTCATTTTCTCCATAATTCATATATAATGTTTTAACTTAGGTTGAACAGTTCAACCAATTTCAAGAAAAATCGATGCTACATTAGAAACTTTTTCATATTCATTCTGAAAAACATTTTTTTTCATCATTATGTGGATTTATAAGCTCCATTATTTGATGTTGATTTATCTATCTGAACTCCTGACAAAAATCATGGATCCACCATTGCATGCAATGTTAGTATTGTGCCCAAAAAGCCAATCATGAGATGATTGTATTTTTGCACATTGAGTCATGATATTTTATTGAGGCATTAATCCAGCAATTATGTTTGTTGTTTTGTTTCTGCGTAACGTAATAAGCATAATTGTAACCCTAGAATAATGATATTCTTAAACGTCCCTAGTCTAGTATTATTGTGGAGCGGGTTGCAATAATACATAATGACTAGCATATGTGGAGACTAATATGAGATATCTAGTCTACATATGGGTACAAGTTGGAGAACTTGTGTACTGGACCGACCCACCATGAGAACACTTCATGGATCGTTATATGAGTGTCATAAGTGATTCTCATAGTGATCATGGTATATGTAGTCCTTCGACCTAAGATCAACAAGGTTCCCTACATGTGAGTCACATACTTTGATACTTTCCTTTGTTGCTCGTAACTGAGTGAACTTGAAGGAGGTCATTGGGTATGTCACATATCATGCGGAGGGATTTGTATGATCAAGATGGGATTTGTCCCTCCTATGTAACGGGAGTGATATCTTCTTTGGGCCCCTTGATAGAGTGAGACTTAGAAAATGCATGGCCATGCTTCGATGAGTTGATATATGATATCAATGTCATCAGTTTAAGTTGGTCTACTCGGTAATCAAGAAACCAAAGATTGGGCTATACGAGAATGACACATTCCATGTCTCGTGCTTAGTCTTGATATCTTGGACAAAGGGACAATGGCATATATCGGTGATGATCATAAAGGTTTAGTCGATTCACCGACAATCTTGTCACTTGGGTAGCAATGATGTGTTGCTAGACACCGCTCATTGCTTATGATCATAAATGTGATTTATGATCATTGCCAACATGGCAAGAGCCTATTGGGTCGCACACATAGAGCTATTTGGATCATTAGAGTGCATGGGCTAATTATTTGGGTTATGGTTTCACTTTAATTTCGTATTAATAATGGGCCAAAGAGTTGAGCCATTATTAAGCCCGAAATTAAATCCTAATTGGATTAGGGCTTTGAAACCCATTAGGCCTGGAAGTTGAGTCTCACTATAAATACAACTTTTAAGTGAGAAATTCGCAGGTCTCCTTGCCCTAGCCTCCCAAAAGGACAGTCGCACTCTTCTCTTGCAATTCCTTGGAGGACGCAAGCTAGCACTGCGTGCGCAAGAGAAACGCATCTGCCGGGACGTGGTGGAAGCGTGGTGATCCCGAGAGGCTCGTGTGGATACCATAGAGAGCCTGAACACGTCAACTGTTCAGGTTTTGTGATTCGACTCTACAGTTGAGTGAGAGATCTCAACCGAAAATTAGGTATGAAATTTTCGAACACCCGGTTTACCCCGTTTCACTTGGATCCTGGAGGGTTTCGGTTAAATTCCGCTGCGCTGTTTGGCTCCCGAAACCCAACATGCAATTGGCCTAAACTCACAATCACATGAAGCATGTTTTTATGAATTAAATGGGTTGGTATAGCTAGTGATATTAAAAGCCAGACCAAATAGGCTGATCTAATAGTGAACCAGCCACCTTGTCGGCCCGGTTAGCAGCCCAATTTGTGTTTAGTAAAAAACCAGTAAAAATAGCAAGAATCAGCTAAAACCGACAAACCAATGAATTGTAAAACCAAAATAAACCAATGGTCTAAAATAATCATTTAAGAATTGTAAAAATTGAAGAAGATTGATATAAAAAAAATGGAAGAAAAGAGAAGAAGAAGAAGAAAATGGACAAAGAAGATGAAAATAAGATAATAGATAAGAAAAGAATGAGTCAGAAGAAATAAAAAATAAAAAAGAAGAAGATAAAAAAAAAAAAGAGGAAAGAAGAAGACAGAAAAGCAGAAGACAAAAGAAGAAAAAAGGCAGAAGGAAGGTAGAAACTCAGGCTGCTCTGCTTTAGAAGATGAAAAAAAACCAACATATATTAAGGTTTGTAATTTAATGTGTTGCATAAAATGTAAATTTAGTCTTTATGCTATGTACAAAATTTATTTTAGGATCATGTTTTTTGTTTGTTTCTGTCATGTCACTCAGTATTCATATAATATAAATACAAAGAATAGCAAACTAATAACTCAATCGGTTAAACCAATTGAACCATAATCCAAAGACCTTGGATAGTTAATGTACAGTTTGGTTTTAAAAATACTGGCTATGGCAAAGAATGTCTTAAGGATCTTATTTTTCCTTTAATGTTTCATTATTTGCACTGATGATGTCATCACCTACCTTCTCCTAAGACTTTTGTACAAAAATGTAGTAGAAGCCATCAGGGCTAGGCTCTTACCAGCATTTATATTAAAGAGTGCTCACTTTATCTCCTCTTTAGATACTTGACTATCCAACATAGCGTTTTGTTCCTCGTTAAGCCTAAGCAAGGTTAGAGCTAGCATTTTAGCTAGGTATGAGACTTGGGACTTTTTTAAACATAATTTAGGGAAAAGAGACAATTTTACCACTATTGTTATATTGAAAGAGCAATTTTATCACCAATGTTTTATCGATGCAAAATTGCCACTAACGTTATGGGTTTAGAGCAATTTTGCCACAAAATTTTGAAAAAAAAGATGATATAGCCACCGAGCTTCTAACAAATTATCTAATGATAAGAATATTTTGTCCAAAATGAGAATATTCTATACCATATTTGCAACACGTCAGTGATGAATACTCATAAGTGTATAGCTATTAAGTGTTTAAATCATCGTTTACACTTTAAGTATGATTAATTTCTCTAATTTGAGCAATTATTCCACTAGATTACTATTTACATGTATTTACTGTTCATATACATATTCACTGTTCATATGCAGGGCTACTATTCACCACGTTTCACTGTTCATACACTAGCTACTATTCATATGCATATTTACTATTTATAAACGTGTTATTATTCATCAATATTTACAAAATATATTAAATAATTGTTTTTTTTTTAATGTAGGTGGATAAAATCATGGCATCTCACAATTCTTGGACCAATGATCAGGGCCTCTAATGTCTATAATTTTTAGTTCATGGTCTAGCCTAATTGAGACGAGGCCAAATTTGGATCACAAACAGAATCAATTCTAGCATTCACACACTTAGGGATTCTTCACGAGAAAAATCATATCTAGAGTTGTGGACGTTAGAATTGATTAATTCCAAATTCATCCGAAAGCCAACACATAAATCTTCAACTTTACTTCACATGATTAGAACAATTTGATCATCTTAATCACCAAAATCTGATAATAAATGAGACCATTTGTTCTGCCACACGTTGAAGGATAATTTTGATAGAAAAATCATAACTTCAGCTACAGACATCAGTTTTGAATGATAATACTACCACTTCAAAGATAAAGAAGAGATCTACAAGTCTTATGCTTTATGGAAAACCTAAATCGATGTGTATGGTGATCAAAAAATTAAAATAAGTTTGGGCCACCTTTGCTGATTTATATTCACCTACCCTTTTGTTATTCCAACTACCCTTTACTATTTCACCTACCCCAGGGCTTTATAAATAGCCAACTTCAGGAGGAAAAAATTAGGCTTGTTCTTAGTCCTTTTTAGGGTTCTTGTATCAAAGTTAGCTTTTCTTCTTTATTTTTATTCTTGTTTTCAATCCCGAAAATCTGTTCAAGATGCTTTCTTTTTATTCTTACATTAATCTTTCAATCTATGTTAATTTCATCTTTATATATGTTGCTTCCTCTTATCATGGGTAACTAATTTTTCTTTTGCAAAAGTGAAAGGGTGAAGCTTTTAGTATAAAGGTTATGACTAATTTAAATGGATTGTAATGTTAACGGTGTTTACTTTCTTAATCGATTTAACCACCCTCCTTGTTAAGTGGGAGTCTTGATTCAACATAGTCAATCATTGACACAAAAGCTACTTGATTCTATCTGTAAAATATGGCAAAGCTGGCTATATTAGAATCTTGAGTTGTTGTGGTCAAAGATTAGCATGTTGGATACTTGAACTCATTAGCAAGTGTTGGCGTTATAAGATCAATGAAAGCTAATACTAACTCATGCCTAAGAATTCTGAAATTTGATTACTAAATTTCCTAATTGGGATCTCATTTATGTGTGGATCATAGTTGAGTGACAAGATGGGCTAAAATTAATCATCACTGATATACTAAAAGTAGATCCCTCTAAGCTTAGCTATTTTATTTGAATTTGACTTTTATTCAATACTTGTTCACACCTACATAAATACTTTCTTTATTAAAAATCTTTAATTTGTATTTCTTAATCCACTTCCCTGTGGTTCGACACTTGGACTTTTGGGATTTTACTACCTAATGACAACCTACACTCGGGTTACAACTACTAAAATGCAGCAAGTTTTTGGCACCGTTACTGTGAAAGTAAAATTAGAGTACAAGTTCATTTTCTTTTCATTTTGTCCCTTTTTATTTTGTTTTATTTCTATTGTTTTTCATATGGAAGGCTAAACCTCCAACCTTATCTTTTCTATTAATCTTGTCTTCTTTTTATTATTTTTTATTTTTATTGAATGGAAGGCTAAGCCTTTTGCATCTTCTGTCCATCAAATGGAAGGCTGAGCCTCCTTTATCTTTTTGTTATTCATATTCATTTTTCTTGTTGTTATTTTGTATATGCATGAAAGCTTGGTCATTTACATCAAGTAGTAGACTGGTAAGAGAATCTTCATCCTTTTTAAATATGGCTAAACACATTAATGACTGAGAGGATAACCATTCTCTACATAATGACCAAGATCGACCCAGGACCCTTGGAGAGCACATGAACCCCAAAAGAAATAATGTACCATCATGTCTAATCTTTCCTCTTAATACATCTCACTTCAACTTCAAGCTAGGTATCATTCAAATTTTACCAACTTTACATGGCTTTGATTTTGAAAATCCATACTTGCATTTGAGAAAATTTGAGGAAGTTTGTCATACGTATAATAACCTAAACTGTAGCATGAACACCATCAGGCTTAAGTTTTTCCTTTTTCCTTAAAAGATAAAGCTAAAACTTGGCTACAGAATTTTACGTCAGGCTCCATTAATTCATATGATTAATTGCAACAACAATTTTTCAAAAAAGAAATTTCTTGCCCATAGAATGAATTCTTTCAAAAGGTAAATCACCACTTTCACACAAAAGCTATGATAAACATTTTACTAGTGTTGGAATAGATACAAAGATTTACTTAATACATGCTCACACCATGGTTTTGAGACATGGAGAATTGTCTCTCTTTTTTGCGAAGTTCTAACACCTAGGGAGAGGTAAATGGTGGAATTGATGTGCTTTGAAACATTTGAGGATAAAGATCTTTATGAGGTAATAAATTATCTAGACTTGTTAGCAAAGAATGCATAGAATTGGGACACTACCTATACTTATGATACCCCAGGTAAGACCTAATCTCCTACATCTAGTGAATGCATATACCATCTTAAGAAAGATAATGAACTTTAAGTAAAATTTATATCTCTAGCTAGAAAGGTTAAAGCATTAAAAATGAAGAAAACTGGTCAATTAAAATCTGTTGAAGAATTTGTTTGACACATTTGTGAGACAAATGACCATTGCATTGGCAATTGTCCAACCTTGCCTTCTTTCAAAGAATATCTCTATGAGCAAGTAAATGCTTTGAATAATGTCAAGAGGCCAACCCAAAATCCATACTCATAGACTTATGATCTTGGTTGGAGGAATCATCTAAACTTCAATTCGAGAAGTGGTAATCATGCTCAATCATGACAACCACCTTTCCACATGCAATAGAATTTTCAACAATCTCAAAGGTATGCACCATATGTTTCTCCTTTTAGGAAAAATCTTGAAGACACACTGCATTCATTCATTGAAAAGCAAGAGTTTATTAATGCTCAAACATGTCAAACTATGGCTAATTTGAAATATATCTTGCAAAATTTGCATATACACTTAACATTCAGAAGAAAGGGCAATTTTCTTCTCAACCACAACCGAATCCCAAAAGTCAAACCATGAATCAAGTGAAATTAGTCATTACACTCTGCAATAGTAACGTTATTGAAAATTCCATTATTAATCCCTGTGAAGGAGACTATGAGTCAACTTATAAGAGTGAAAAAAGGGTTGAACCTATACCAAGTGAAGAACAAATTAAAATCTCCACCTACACCTTCGTTTCCTCAGGCATTAACTGTTCTTAAGAAGGTAAATTATAGTCTTGAAATTCTTGATATTTTCAAGCAGATAAAGATAAATATCCCTTTGTTGAATGTGATTAAATAGGTACTTTCTTTTGCTAAATTTTTGAATGATTTGTGCACTATTAAAACAAAACTGAATGTAAAAAAAAAAGCTTTTTTGGCTAAGCAAGTAGCTTTTATTATTCAAAACAACAATGCTTTAAAGAACAATGATCCTGGTTGCCTAACAATTTCTTGTTTCATTGGGGAACATAAAATTGAGCAAGCATTACCTGATCTCAGGGCTAGTGTAAACTTACTTCCATATTCAGTTTACCAAAAATAAAATTTGGGTTAGTTAAAACCAACTGAGTTAACTCTTTTACTTTCCAATAGATCAATAAAAGTGCCCAGAAAAGTTGTTGAAGATGTGTTAGTCCAAGTTGATAAATTCATATATCCTGTTGATTTTATTGTTTCAGACACAACATTAGTGGAAATTGAGAATTCAATACCCGTTATCTTGGGACATCTATTTTTAGCAACATCTAATGCTTTAATTAATTGTAGAAATGGATTGATGAAATTGTCATTTGGAAATATGACATTGGAGCTAAATGTTTTCAACTTGCTTAAGCAAAGCACCTAAAAGAATATAAAAGTGAAGAAGTTTGCATCATCGATGCTATTGTGGAAAACTATATCCAAGAATGGAGTATCTCTAATACTCTAGAAAATTGACTAGTTAATTCATTTGAATCGAGTATACAAATGGATTAGGACATATCTAACATAGGTGCATTACTTGATTTTCACAGGTAGAAGGGAACACATGTGGGAAACCAAAAGTTAAGGAGTTCGGACAAATCGAAGATAAAGACCAAGATAAATTAACCAAAGTCGGAGTTAAAGTCCTTGCCCAAAGAATTGAAGTATGTATTCCTTGGAAAAATTCTTCTTATCTGATAGTAATTTCACCTATTCTCACATTCAAGTAGAAAGGTAAGTTGATTGAGTTACTTAAGAAGCATAAAAGTGCAATTAAATGGACATTAAAGGACATAAAGGGCATTAATCCTTTAATTTGTACACATAGAATAAACTTGAAGGAAAATGTGAAATCATGTCAACAACCTTAAAGAAGACTCAATCCACACATAAAAGATGTAGTAAGATCTAAAGTTCTTAAACTACTTAATGTAGGAATCATTTACCCTATCTCTGACAACAAATGGGTTAGTCTAACTCAAATCGTGTCAAAGAAGTCTGGCATCATAGTGGTAACAAATGCGAAGGTGAATTTTACCAACTCGAATTTCTTCCAATTGGAGGATGTGCATTGACTATAGGAAATTGAATCTTGTAACCAGAAAAGATCATTTTTTATTACCTTTCTTAGACCAAATTTTAGAAAAAATGGTAGGATATCCTTTTTATTGCTTTCTTGATGGCTACTTAGGTTATTACCAAATTCCAATAGTTCTTAAGGACTAAGAAAATACCATATTTACATTTCTTTTTGGAACTTTTGCATTTGGACGTATGTCTTTTGGACTATGCAATGCCTTAGCTACTTTCCAAAGATGTACATTGAGTATTTTTAGTGACATGACTAAAAAATATCTTGAAGTTTTCATGGATGATTTAGCCGTATATGGAAATTCCTTTCGTAATTGTCTTGAAAGCATGGAATAGGTTTTAAAAAGATGTGAAGAAAAAAGCTTGGTACTAAATTGGGAAAAATGTGATTATATGGTAATCTCTGGAATTGTTTTGGGTCATGTTGTATCTTTCAAGGGAATTGAAGTTGATAAAGTAAAGGTGGAGCTCATTGCTCAGTTATCTCCACCCAAAACAGTTAAGGAAGTTCATTCATTTTTTGGAAATACAGGATTTTATATAAGGTTCATTAAAGGGTTTTCTGAAATATCTAGACCTTTTTGCAACTCATTGCAAAAGATGCTTCATTTGAATGGACTCAAGAATACCAAAATTCTTTTCATAAGTTAATTGATCTTCTAACATCCTCTCCAATCATGCAACCCCCAGATTGGTCTTTACCCTTTGAGGTAATATGTGATGCTAGCGATTATGCAATTGGTGCTATTTTAGGGCAAAGAAAAAGATAAACCATATGTAATTTATTATGCAAATAGAACTTTGAGCAGTGCATTAATGAGCTACATTGTGACTGAGAAAAAACTACTTGCTGTAATATTTGCATTGGATAAATTTGGCTCTTATATAATTGGTTTAACAACCATTGTTTACACTGATCATTTTACTGACAAGTACCTCATGTCAAAGCGAGATGCTAAACCAAGATTGATACGCTGGATCCTATTACTTCAAGAATTCGACATTGTGATCAAAGATAAGAAAGATACTGAAAATGTTATCACTGACCATTTGTCAAGGTTGGCAATGGATTGATCAATTGAGGCTACACTCATAAATGGTTGTTTTCCTAAAGAATTTTTATTCTCTGTTATTACAGTACCTTGGTTTTCTAACATTATCAATTTTTTTGTGACACGGCGGATGCCAACCCAATGGAGTGCACAAGACAATAAGAAGTTCCTACATGAGGTGAAAGACTTTTATTGGGATGGCCTTATTTTTTCAAATACGGTCTTGATCAAATATTGCAGAGATGTATACCCAAGAATGAGATAAAAAGTGTCATTGAATTTTTTCATTCAGAAGCATGTAGGGGCATTTTTTGTCAAAGAAAATAACTACAAAGATTTTGCAATATGGATTTTGTTGGCCTTTCTAGTTCAAAGACACACATGCATTTTTCAAAACATGTGAAAGTTGTCAAAAATTAGGATCCGCTTTAGAAAAAAAAAATATGATGCCTTCGACTCCTAACCTTGTAATTAAAATTTTTTATTGCTGGGGGATAGATTTTATGGGACCATTTCCACCATCATTTGGATTCATTTAGATTTTAGTTGTAGTGGATCATGTTTCAAAATGGGTAAAGGTAGTTCCATGTTGAAATAATTATCATAAAGCTGTGCTTAAATTTTTTAAGAAAAATATTTTGAGTTAATTTGGAATTCCTTGGACCATAATAAGTGATGGTAGAACACATTTCTATAGTAGACTATCTGAATCTTTATTGAAGAAATATGGTATAACACATAAGGTTGCCGCCCCTTATCACCCATAAATAAGTGGACAAGTAGAACTGACAAATAAGGAGATCAAACAGATCATTGAAAAAATAGCTACCCCAAATCGAAAGGATTGGTCTTTAAAACTAATCGGTACACATTGGGTATATTACACTGCTTTTAAAACATAACCGGGTATGTCTCCCTATAGGTTGGTTTATGAAAAACCTTGTCATTTACTTGTTGAACTTGTACATAAAGCTTGGTGGGCTATTAAAGCTTTCAGATCAAATATGGACAATGCTGGTATATTGTGCACGTTGCAACTAAACGAGCTTGAGGAGCTAAGAAATGATGGACATGAGAATTTGAAAATATATAAAGGTAGAACCAAAGTTTTTCATGACAAAACAATCTAAAGAAAAACACTTGAGGTTGGTCAAAAGATTTTACTTTATAATTCTCAACTTTACATATTTCCTAAAAAATTAAGATTGAGAAGGAGTGACTCTTTTATTGTGAAACATGCCTACCCTTATAGTGCCATTGACATTGAAAATCCTAAAAATTGTAATGTGCTTAAAGTAAATAGACAAAGAGTTAAACCATTTTTGGAGAATCATGATTCGTAGGAAGAAGTTTTTCATCTCAATGATCCTCCCAAAGATCATGGTAAGTAAATGTCAATATGTCTTTTCTTCTTTGATAGTTTTCTTTTAGTTTCTTTTGTTTTCCCTTTTCTTATGTTGCTTTTCTTCTTTTTCCTAATTAAGTGGCGGATACAGTACTCTGTGGCTCTCGAGTCAGTTATTTCAGTTTTCCATAACAACTAATTTCTTTATCTCATTTTTCAGTTTCTTCTCAAAATGGATTCTACTTTTTCTATTTTGTGAAAATACTTTCCTTCTCTCCCTCTAAATGTTCTTAAAAGGATTTACCAAGCTAGATGTGAAAGTTTAAGAGGTTTGATGTACAAAGGAATCCCTGAATATGTATTTTGGTTAATTGAAGTTAAGGTCCATTTTGCTAATGAAATCCCAAATACAATTGTCTTCCACATGACTAGCTCAGGTAAAAGCTCTTATGCCAAAAAGCAAAGAGAAAAAAAGTTATGAATTTATCACAAATGTGGTTGAATGAACTTGTAATATTAGATGTCATTCTTTAGGGATGGTGTCTAATAATTGAGAAGATAAAATACAATTCAGAAAGAATGGCCTGAATAAGGAGTCTTTGGATAATATTTGATTGACTCTTGAGACGCATTCTTGTGGATTAGTGTAAAAAGAACTTCCTGGTTTATGGAATATTTTTTGTAAAAAATGGAAAAGTTACAGTCTTGAGAATCTGACTTTAAAAGACCCTATTTGCTAGTTTATAAGAAAGCTAGACGGGAAGTAAATCCCTAAATCATAGAAGGCATTGAAGTCGTTACTAGATGAAAAACTAGAAAAATATGTGAGCCACAATAACAATTATTATACATGCATGCTGTTATTTTTGAAATTTTCATTTTCTTCTAATAATAATCTACCTATTCATGTAGGTGTTATCATTACATTACCCTTTCCTATTTATAAATGCAAGTTCTTCTTTTCATTTTTCACAGGGTTAAGGAAAGAAATGGAAGGAACATCTACTCGTAGATTCCAAAATATATGTGCATTTTGTGGATCCTTTATTGGAAAGGATGAAGAGTTCTTGAGAGCTGCAAACCATTTGGGTAGAATCCTGACAGAGTGAAAAATATATTTGGTATATGGAGGAGGTAGCTTTGCGTTGATGGGAGGTGTAGCAACAACAGCGTCAGTAGGGGGTAGTCAAGTTTTAGGTATCAAACTTGCACCTTTGAAATGGATCAGTGGAGGCACAGTTGGGAAATAGTTAGTGGTTCAAAATATGCAAGAGCGTTTGTCGCAAATACTTTGTAATTTTGATGCCTTTATTACCTTACCATGAGAGTTTGGTACAGTGGGGCAAATTTTCCAAATTGCTTCCACGGCCTAACTTAATATGCACGAAAAAACTATTGGATAGTTGAATGTTAACAACTTCTTTCCAGATTTGTTATCTTTCATAGATCGAGCTATATATGAGAAATTTCTCTCAAAATCAGCAAGGCGGGTCCTAATATCCGCATCAACTACTGAAGAATTACTCAACAAACTGGAAGCTTTCATCCTTAAACTAGATCCAATAATAATTCAAATAGATTGGTCATGGCAGTCTTTCCTAACAAGCTCCATCCCATAAGTATGCGTTACCCAGCTAGCCATTTTATTTTTTTTTTATTTTTTTTCTTTTACAATATGTTAATCTTAATAAGTGATGAAAGCACTATGGAAGAAAGCAACCTAGATTTTTGGATTTGTTTGTAGTATCTTGTCCTTTAGTGTTACTATCGGCATTATCTTTATTTTCTTTTAACTTATTTGAGGGTTTTCATTTTCAATAACTACCATTTTGGGTAATTTCTTCCTTCACTCTTCCTATTCATATTTTGATATTGGGGACAGTGCTTAATCTAGTTGGGGGAAGAGATAGTTGACACATGATTTTTTTTTCTCTTTTAGGGTAGTTTTTCTCATGCTAATATTAAAACCATTAGACAAAGCCCTTAGTTTAGGATGGCAAAATAAGAAGTAATTTTACTCTTGAGATGCATCCTATTAGGCATACTTGTCATCGCACTTGGGGGTAGGTTTCAACCTTATCTGGATGACATATCTCACAAGTAATCTACATTTTCTGTCATGAAAATTTCTATACCTAGTGATGGAATTACTCAAATAATTAGCTACATTAACTTTTATATGCTTGAAATTTAGTTTTACGTAATGGTTTAATCAAATTTTAGTCAGTTTTCCCTCATTCAAGTGATTGAGAAGTGAATGAATCATTGAAGAATTTTTTTTTAGTTTTGATGCTCATTACTTCAATTATTTATGACCTATGGTACAAAGATTGATAGAGGAAAATATTGGATGAAACCTGAGTATTGATTCCTTATATCCCTTCACTTGCATACTTTGTCAGTTTTAATTTTTTTTGTGTGGTAGTGTTGATTGTTGATTTTCTTTTATATCCATGTTCAAGTTCATTTATCATGTTTTCATGCATAAATAGTTGCATGTAGGAACATTTAGCATGAATTTAGGTTGTTTGTTTGCATTTAGGAACCCAACTCTTGGAAATATCATCAATGGATGTATACCTTGTACACTTCAAATGGTTGTTAATTTTTGAAAGTAGTTAAAGTATGTTGCTTGTTACCTAAGGAAAGAAAATATCCCGGTGAGCACTTTTGAGCTCTTAGTGTTTATTAGGATGAGAGAATTTCTTTATTGAGAGTGCTTAGTTTGTGTTTTGAGCCAGACCTTGCTTGGATGGGTAGCGTTAAGGACTCATGTAACCCCACTTCTTGTGTGTAAATTTAAGGATGAATATGGCATTTTAGGGTTAACCACTTAGTAAAAGGCTAACCTTGTACATTATTCCTTGTGAGCCTTTTTGTGCCTTATAGCCTAATTCTTTGTTTGAGACCTGCTTATTTAACCACTTCCACATCATTTTGATCCTTTATTGTCTTTGGAACTAGTGATGCTTATGTGATTATGGGCATTATAAAATTAAAATAAATGTGTTGCTTACGGTAAAATAAAGAATAAATGTGTAGATGTACTTTAAGATATGTTGGGTTACCTTGTGTTAAAATTGTTATAATGGAAGGTTTTCGGGTGAATTGAGCTTTGAATCATAAATTTCAATTGCATATCATTAGATGGTTGAGTTTTAAACATATTTTGATTTGTTATTTCTTGTAGAAAAAGGTAAAAATGAGACCATAAGAAAAAGCCATCACAAAATAAAGTAAAAAAAATATAAATAAAAAATAAAATAAATAATACTCTTCCGTCTCATAATACTTGGCATCTTTTTCTTTTATGGCAATCTAAAAAAAAAAAGTTGGTCTCTTTCCTTTTCATGTAAAATTATATATGCTCATTCACAAAAATACCCATGTGGGACCCATGTTAAAGTAAAGGTCAAAGACATATTCTTTTATCTTTTTCTGACAGATAAACACATAATCATGGGGGAAATTTTGGAATAAAGGAAGAAATACAACTTCAACCTTAATATTTGTGCAAGTCAAAGGAGGACAACTATTTTGAAATGGAGGGAGTAAAAAAAAATAGTAAAAAAAAAAGAAAAAGAAAAAAGTGTTAAATTCAATAAGTTTAAAACTCAACCATATTTGTTCTCTAAACTCATGTGTTGATACAGAATTGTGTCTTGGAGAGGACTTGGGAGACTAGAGTTGATTTGGGAGACTTTGGGTATTTAGTGTTTTAGGTGCCCATATTTATTGTTGATTGCATTGCTAGTTCTCTTAAACTCCACCATTAAAAAAGCCTCCATCTGATTCCCGTTTTCACCAAACCCAACCCCATTACAACCTTATATAAAGGCAATTGGACTTTCATTTACATGCAGTCCCACTTGGAAATCTAGTAGGGGTAAAGTTGAATCTTCTTGCAAGCTCCGATTGAGAACCACAAAATAAACCATTAACAAACTCACCTTAAAATGAGTACAAAACTTAGGGAGTGATCATCTACTTTTGGTAACAAGGACTTAACTTTTTCTCCTTTCATTAATTACTCTCAAGTCAACTTTACAAGTGTTACATATTCATAACATGGTGTGCCATGAGTTGTTAGATTATGTGTTTTGTCTATTTTTCTTAGTTTTTTTGTTAAGTTGCACTTGCTAGGGACTAGCAAGAATTTGGTTGAAGGGTGTGATGAATACTCATAAGTGTACAACTATTAAAAGTTTAAATCATCATTATACACTTTGAGTATGATTAATTTTTCTAATTTGAGCAGTTATTCCACCGGATTACTATTCATGCATATTTATCGTTCATATATGTTTTTACTGTTCATACACATGGTTACTATTCACTATTCATCTAGCAGCTACTGTTCATACATATATTCACTGTTCATACGCGGGTTACTATTCATTAATATTAAAGAAAATATATTAAATAATTATTTTTTTTATGTAGGTGGATAAAATCATGATATCTCACAATTCTTGGACCAATGATCAGGGCCTCAAATGCCTACAATTTTCAGTTCATGGTCTAGCCTAATTGAGAGATAGAGAAGGCCAAATTTGGATCGTAAACAAAATTAGTTCTGGCATTTATGCACTTGGCGATCCTTCACGAGAAAAATTATATCTGGAGCTATAGATGTTGGAATTGATTGATTCAAAATTTATCTAAAAACCAATACATAGACCTTCAACTCTCCTTCACATACTGAGAACCAGTTTGATCAATTTCATTGCTGAAATCTAATTATAAATGAGACCATTTGTTCTACCGTGTGCTAAAGAGCAATTTTGGTACAAAAAACATAACTTAGGTTACAGATGTCGGTTTTTAATGATTAAGCTATTTTTTTGAAGCTAAATAAGATATCTACAAATCTTATGTTTTGAGTAAAAGCTAAATCGATGTGTATGGTGAACAAAAAATTTAAAAAAGTTTGAGTCACCTTGGTTGAATTGTATTCACCTACCATTTACTATTCTAACTACCATTTTACTATTTCACCTACCCCAAGGTTCTATAAATAGGCAGCTTGGGGGGAGGACGAATTTAAGCTTGTTCTTAGGCCATTTTAGAGTTCTTGTATCAAAGTTAACTTTTCTTCTTTGATTTTATTCTTATTTTCAATCTCGAACTGTTTAAGGCGTTTTCTTCTTGTTCTTATTTTGGTCTTTCAATCTATATTTATTTTATCTTTATATATGTTTTTTACTTTTATCATGACTAACTAATTTTTCTTTTACTAAGGTAAAAGGGTGAAGCTTTTGGTATAAAGGTTATGATTAATTTAAATAGATCGTAATGTTAACGGTATTTACTTTTTTAATCGATTTAACTACCCTCCTTGTTAAGTGGGAGTCTTGATTTATCATAGTCGATCATTAGTACAAAAGTTATTTGATTTCCTATGTAGAACATGACTATGCTGGCTATATTGAAATCTTGATTTATTGTGCTCAAAGATTGACATGATGGATACTTGAATCCATTAGCAAGTGTTGGCATTATAAGATCAATGAAAACTAATACTAACTCATGCCTAACATTTATGGAATTTGGTTATTAAATTCTCCGATTGGGTCCTCCTTTATGTGTGGATTTCAATTGAATGGCAAGATGGGCTAAACTTAACCATAATTGATATACTAAAAGTGGATCCTCTAACCTTAGAAATCTTATGAAATTGGGGCAGCCAACTAATTTGATCGGGGCCTTCAGGCTGTGTTCCTAAATCCAAGTCAACTTTAAATCCTTCATCGTTTTTCACGCATCAATATCTTTGGACCACCATTCATTACGTGCTGAATAGCTTCAGAATAATAGTATACCAAAAGGTATGAAAGTCTGTGTAAAAGAGAAGGCCGGAAAACAAAGAGATAGAAGGCGCCAATCGGGTGGGGAATAAGAAAGGACAGAAGAGACAATGGGGACCATTGAAGAATGGGGGGCCATCTGATTCTCCTCATTAGGGCCATCCTTAAAATCGAAAGCCAAAAAAATTTTGTCAACAGAAACATAATTCTGAGACTGCCTGAAGGAAGCAAGATGGATACAAAAATCATAGCATTCCATAGCAGGATGCATTCCTAACAAATGTATGTTATGTTCTGTTGTCAATCATTTAACCCGTAACCTGTTAGTGTGTTGTAGCAGAACAAGGATGTGAATCTTGTTGTTAATTAATTAACACCAGTTCTAGACCAAGTTTGCAAACAGAACTATATACTGACTAATTTCAGTTCTAGACCAAGCTTGTAAACAAAAATTTTACACATATATATAACTGAACAGGATTTGAGGACTGTCTGGCCTGTTAAGAAATGATAAAAATGACTTTAGGTGCAAGAAGGCTTTTTGGTGGAGAAGATTTCTCTTTGTATTTCTTACTCTCATCTTTTCATATTGAAACACAATCATTTATAAGAGTAACAAAACAATAACGTACTACCTATTAAATATAGAACTTAAGAATTCTAATTAAAAACAAATTCCAACGTTTGTCCGTTTTCTCCTCTTAATGCCAGCAACCGTTGTCCTATTTTATTTTGCAGACTTTCATCTCCTTAATTAAGTTTATTTCCAACACCCCTCCTTAAACTTAATTCCTTTATATCCTTCATGCCTATCATCCTTTTGTAGTTTTCAAACAACACCGTAGGCAACGGTTTGGTGAATATGTCCGCCACCTGGTCATGACTTGCTACGTGCTTAAGTTTCACACTTCCATCTTTTATCTTGCTTCGTATGAAATGAAATCGCACATCAATATGTTTGCTTCGTTCATGGTTCACCGGATTCTTGGCTAGCTCAATAGCTGATCTGTTGTCAATTCGGATCTCGGTTGGCTCACGTTGCTCTTGCCCTAACTCGCCCAAGAGGTTTCTCACCCAAATTGCATGAGAGACACACCACGATGCTGCAACATATTCTGCTTCACATGTCGAGAGTGTGACAATTGGCTGCTTTTTCGATAGCCATGTGAAAGCTGTATCTCCCATAAAAAATACGTATCCCGCTGTGCTTTTTCGATCATCAATGTCTCCGCACCAGTCACTATCTGAATATGCCAACATCTTGCATTCATTTGACTTAGAATAAAATAGCCCGAGTGACATCGTTCCACGAATGTATCGCAGAATTCTTTTAAGCGCCTTCCAATGTGAGTATACTGGTTCCTCCATGAACCGACTCACCACGCCAACACTTAGCGATAAGTCTGGCCTTGTGCAAGTGAGATAACGAAGACTTCCCACCAAACTTCGATACTTGCTCGCGTCGACTCGGTCTCCATGATCATATTTTGAAAGCTTTGCACCTGGTTCCATCGGTGTTGATACCGGATTGCAGTCCGCCATCTTGCTCTTCTGTAATATGTTTTTCGCATATGCTTCTTGTGATACAAATATCCCCATCTTGCTTTGTTGAATCTCCAGACCAAGAAAATATCTCATCAATCCCATGTCTGTCATCTCAAATTCATGCATCATCGCCTCCTTGAACTCTTCTATCATATTGCCATTGTTTCCCATGAAGATGAGATCGTCTACATAGAGTGCGACGAACAACAAATTTTCTCCATTCTTCTTTATGTAAAGAGCATGTTCGAATGGGCATTGCTTGAACCCATTCTCCTTGAAATAGTTGTCAATGCGAGTATTCCACGCCCGTGGTGCTTACTTTAGCCCGTAGAGCGCTTTCTTCAATTTCAGTACTTTGCTCTTGCTTCCAGTCTTTGTGTATCCTGGGGGTTGTTCGAGATAGACCTCTTCTTCGAGCATGCCATTTAGAAATGCCGACTTAACATCCATCTGAAATATCGGCCACTCGTATTGAGCAGCTTGTGCAATTAGCAAACGGATTGTTTCCATTCTTGTAACTGGAGCAAATACCTTGTCATAGTCAATTCCTGCCTTTTGTTTGTATCCTTTTGCCACAAGTCGTGCCTTGTATCTCTCGATTTCACCCTTTGCATTCATCTTTTTCTTGAAAACCCATTTTACTCCAATGGGTTGTCCGCCCTTTGGTAATTCTGTCAACTCCCAGGTTTTGTTGCGTTCAATTGCATGAATCTCCTCATCCATAGCTGCTTGCCACTTCTCATCTTTCACTGCATCTTCAAAGCTTATGTTCTCCATATCTGCCAAAAGACACACAAAATGTACCTTATCTGTTGAATCATACAAATCTTGCAAGGTCCTCCATCTTGGTTGTTTTGGTTCATCCTCATCATCGCTGCTTTGCGGTTTTGTTGAAGTGTTTGTCGCAGTTATTATTGGACCAATTGTTGCTTCCTTTGATTCGTTCCAGTCCCACTCGGCACCTTCATTGACTTGCACGTCTCGACTCACTATCATTTTCTCACTTTTCGGATCAAGTAGCTTGTACCCTTTTGTCTTCTCATCATAGCCTATGAAGACATACTTCTTGCTTTTGTCTTCGAGCTTGGTCCTCCGCTGATCTGGCACGTGTGCATAAGCAACACTACCAAACACCTTTAAATGTGAGACTGTCGGCTTTTGACCACTCCACGCTTCTTGTGGTGTTATATTTTCCAGCTTCGCATGAGGGCATCGATTTTGAACATAAACTGCGCATTGCACAGCTTCCGCCCAAAGTTCATTTGGTAACTTTTTACTCTTGAGCATAGACCGAACCATTTCGAGAATGGTGCGATTCTTCCTTTCAGCAACACCGTTTTGTTGAGGAGAATAAGGTGCAGTCAGAAATCTTCTTATGCCATGTTCCTCGCAATAGTTCCTGAATGCCTTCGAATTGTATTCGCCTCCTCTGTCAGATCTTAGGGATTTGAGGACTTTTCCAGTTGATTTTTCCACCAAAGTTTTGAACTTCATGAACTCATCAAGTGCTTCGGACTTTTCTTTCAAAAAATAAACCCATGTTTTTCGTGAGAAATCATCGATAAAAGAGATGAAGTACCTTTTACCGCTGTATGAACTGGGAGTGATTGGCCCACAAATGTCAGTGTGGATCAATTCGAGGGGTTCTTTGGCTTGATATTCTGCCTTCTTTTGAAACGAAGCTCTTGTATGCTTGCCAAGCACACATTCTTCACAAAACTTGCTTTCATAGCCTACATCTGGCAGTCCATGCACCATGTTTTTCTTTGCCAACACTCTGAGGCCGCCATGATGCAAGTGCCCAAATCTGAGATGCCATAAAGTTGCCTTGTCTTCAACATCTACGCTTAAACATTTCTCTTGCATCTTTTGCAAATTGAGCTTATACATACGATTCTTTCCCATCTCAACATGAGCCACCAATTGCCCTTGCTTGTCCTTGAGTTGTAACATCCGATCTTTCATAAGTACCGAGTATCCTTTCTCCATAAGTTGACCCATACTTAGAATGTTACTCTTTAGATCCGGTACATAATACACATCCTCAATTTTCCTTGTCATACCATCGTTTTGTAAGAAACAAATTGTACCTTGTCCTTTAACCTGGATCTTCGATGCATCTCCAAATGAAACATGGCCATCTTTCACCTCTCGTAATTCCTTGAATAAATGCTTGAGCCCACACATGTGGTTGCTTGCACCCGTGTCAAGATACCAAATCGAGTCATCATAATCGTCTGTGCAATTTTGCACCATCATGAGGATTCCTTCATTGTCATCGTCCTTTATTGCAAATTTGTGTTTTCTTCCACATTCTTCTTGCTCCAACAATCCTTCGCATAGTGCCCAACTTTTCCACAGTTATGACACTTATCGGGATTGCAATTCCTTGCAATATGGCCATTCTTGCCACACTTGTAGCATTCAAACGCCTTGTATCCTCTACCGCGTCCATGACCTCTCCAGTTTTGTTGACTGGATTGTCCCTTTTCTTCTTGATATCTTCCTTGACCGCGGCCACCATTACTGCGACCACCACGGCCACGTCCTCGCCCACGAGATTGAGAAAACAACAATGCCTTATCATCTTTAATAGACACCTTGGATTTGAGAGCTTCCTCAAGTGTCTCATCCTTCTTCTCATCCTTCTTCTTCTTCCACTGCTCATGGGCTTCAAGGAACCCGACAAGTTCGTCTACGGTTAGCGTGGTGATGTCCTTCGACTCTTGGATGGCACACACAATGTTGTCAAAACTGTCTGTAAGAGAACGTAAGATTTTCTCCACAGATCGAGTTTCTTTTATATCCTCGCCATTTCGTTTGAGCTGATTCACCACGGTTTGAACACGCGTGATGTAATCGGAAACACTTTCTGATTCCTTCATCTTCATGCTCTCCAACTCGCCGCGTAGGATTTGGAGACGCACTTGTTTCACTCGATCAGCTCCTTTGAAACACTTTTCTAACTTCGCCCACGCCTCTTTAGAAGATTTCGAGTCAGAAATCTTCTCGAAATCAGATTCATCAAGAGCTTGGAACAGGAAATGAAGAGCAGTCCTGTCTTTCATGCGCACGTCTCTTAGCGCCTTCAGCTGGTTCCCCGTTAACGCATCGGTTGTTGCTGGTTCTTCGTAACCAGTTTCGACCACCTCCCACGCATCATTTGCACCTAGCACCACCATCTTTGCTGTGTTCGTGGCGGAACTCATATTTGCTCTGATACCAATTTGTTAAGAAATGATAAAAATGACTTTAGGTGCAAGAAGGCTTTTCGGTGGAGAAGATTTCTCTTTGTATTTCTTACTCTCATCTTTTCATATTGAAACACAATCATTTATAAGAGTAACAAAACAATAACGTACTACCTATTAAATATAGAACTTAAGAATTCTAATTAAAAACAAATTCCAACGTTTGTCCGTTTTCTCCTCTTAATGCCAGCAACCGTTGTCCTATTTTATTTTGCAGACTTTCATCTCCTTAATTAAGTTTATTTCCAACATGGCCGTGGTTGCTGTATAAAAAAGTTTTCGCTAGGTATATGATTCTCTTATTTAGTTCTAACTTCATAAAATGCAATTACAATCATGGTAAGAAAACAGAAAGCGTAACTTTTATACAAGGACAATGCACTTAGATGTCAGAATAAGAAAAGAAGTAATAAATGCAGAACAGATAAAAAACAAATGCAAAGCAAATTATAAGCACGAGGACTTGCACATAGAAGCAACAAATACTTAAGAACTAGAAAGGAAAACACAGAGAGTTAAATCATATCAACCCATACACAACTCCCGGACAAAAGAAGGAATTAGGACAAAACAATTAGACTAGTGATGTACCATCAGGCACTAAAAGTAGATATTAAAGATTTTAAAAAAAATTATGATTTTAAGCCGGGTTTCCACTATTTTATGATCTGTTTGGTGTTGTAGAGTAAGCAATCCAGAGTTGGGGGAAGTGATTAGTGAAATGGAAAGAGAGAGACTCAAATAATTAGATTTTAGAAATTATAATATTCTATTAAATAAATAATATATTAATATATCTTTATAAATTTTATATTACTTTTCATTTCTAGTTAGATTAAATTTTTAATATTTTTCCTTCTCGCCCGTATTATAGTATTCCTACCCTATTTTAGTGGCACCGGTATATAAAATATTAGCATTTAATTGTTTATCTTTAATTTTAAATTTAATTATCAGAGACAAATATTTCACTTTGTTTTTTATTTGTCCCAATTGTATTCTAATTAGAAACAAACTAAATTAAATGCCTTGCATTGCCACAAGATTCCAAAAGTCAGAACATTAATAAAAAAAAAGTTATAGCAATTGTTTTATTTTAAAAAGCTGGTAAATAATAACATGAATGAACCATAAGAATGTTATATTTGAGTTTAACATTTTTAAAGTACAATCCAAAATACATGTATTAAGATAGTCCGAATGACAAGCTTCTTATGCCGATGACCTACCTGAATTTTATAAATTATCATGATTGATATAAATCTTTTGAAAAAAAATTTTCAATGGCTTTTTGTTATCATTTCATTAATAATGATAAACAATAATCTAGAACAAAAACAATCTATACAAACTTATATTATATATCCAAAAAAATCTGCAATATTATGCTATCAAATTCGCTAAAATGTTTTTATCATAATAAACCTAATAAGTGAACCTAAATTTTAATAAAACCCGATTAGCCTGTTTAAAATTCTCTTGAAATGAGAAAATAATTTGATTTGTGTTGATAAAAACATAAATAATTGGGTCTAATTAATGAAAATCTAGTTTACCTACATTATCTTGAATAAAAATAATATAAATTTAAGTTTATGAGAATAATGGAATCATGTGTCTATTGAAACTGAGCTTGGCTTGCCAACAATATCTTTATAATCATAAAAATGTTATTTGCCACCTTACAAGATTAAGTAATTTCTATGAACATCAACCCGACATAGTAGCAAATAGGGAAAGGTATTTATCCCGATAACCTACCAATAATATATTAATCAAACTATTATAAACTATTTGGATAAGTTTTTCCAATTATTTTTTTCCTTCATTCATTATGATATACAATAATGTATCACAATTAACAACAAAAAATCTATAGAAACTTATATTATATATTAATAATTACTGTAATATTATAATATATTATATGAAATTCAATAAAAGGTTTCTATCTATCAAATATACTATAATATACTACTGCAACATACTTTTGGTCCATTAAATTATGCTAACTAGGGCATTTTCATCCTTGTACTATGATTTGAGGTGACCTAGTTATCAAAGTATTGAAATTTTGTATATAATAATAATAATAATAATAATAATAATAATAATAATAATAAAGGAGAAACTTAAAAATGCAGTATTTTTATTTTCATTCCATATAGAATCAATAGCGTTTAGATGTCAATACTCTATCTACATAATAATAACAATTACTTAAGTAGCTAAATATTGTCTAGAAAAGGTTCACGAAATTTTTTTTGATTTATTTATTTTTTAACTTTTTAATTTACTATTATTAATTTTCCAAATTTTATATACTCCCTCCGTCCCATATTCTTTGCACCACTTTCCTTTTTAGTTCGTCCCAAATTCTTTGCACCATTTCCTTTTCAAGTAAGTTTTACTAGATAATTTTACACTTATACCCTTTCCCATCTACTCTACTGTCAATTGTTTTGTTTTTTTGCTATGTTCCTCCAATCCCTTTGTTGGCCACTGCCGGCATGGGTGAGCCGGCCAGTCAGGGCGGCGGGTGACAAGGCGAGGAGATCAGGGCGAGCGACGGGATGAGGAGGTCAGGCCAACCAGGCGACGGAGTGAAGAGGTCAGGGCAACAGAGCAAGGAGACTAGGATGGCGGGCGATGTGCGGCTTGCAAAGCAGAGGTAGGAGACAAGGACAAAAGCGAAGGAGGCCGAATTAATTAGGGGAGGAGATCGGAGGAGGCAGAATCAATGAGACGATGAGGACGACGAAGGCCGGCCACAAGATCGTCGTTGCTTGCGGGCTGCCGACGATGAAGACAACCGCCGAGATTCAGGAAGCGATGATGCAGCGCCAAGAACGGCGACGATCGACGACGGCAGCGGAATGAAAACGATGGTGGATCGAGGATGACGGTCGATCGAGGAAGACAACAGATTGAGAACGACGGTGGATCGCGAGGAGCGATTAAGCGATCGTGGACGGCGGCCGCAGATCGAGGACGGCAAACCCAGCTTCCATGATTGACGTCGTTCACACTAGGCGGTGCTGAGGATGACGAGACTCGACAAGTATGGAGGGAAGTACCGGCAAGGGCGACATCACGGACGGAATCGATGGCCAAAACGAAGTCGGAATCACAGGCATGGATGGAATTGAAGATTGAATCGGGTTTGGTGGTGTTGCACGTGGGGAGAGAAAAAGCACAAATCAGGGGTAAAAAAGAAAAAATATACAACATTTTATCATTTCTTAATCTCCGTGCCAAACACAAATGGTGCAAACAATGCGGGACGGAGGGAGTATTATTTTACGAAGAAAGTTTATTTTTTTAAAGTGCAATTATCTAATCAAATGCTAAATTGTATTTTAAATTTATTTTATATTTTATATTTTTTTTATTAACATATATTATATTTTAATGTTTTAATGTTATTTATTTTATATTTTAAAAATGCCATATTAGTTGATGATGTTGGGCTGGACCAAAAGAAATTAGAAAAGAAATAGAAAAATGATAATTGGATCAGGCCCCTAATTGTAAAAAATATGGGCCAACAATAAGGGCCCATAGCAATAAGAATAAGAGGAAAACTTGACAATTGTATAGGCCCAAGACCCTAAGCCCATTCCTTTTATAACACGAATGATGTTATTGTAACAAAAACAATTGTAAGGGCTTTAAAAGAAAATTAGAAAACCCTAGGGATCAGTGGCAACTAATGTAGAAATTTAGGGGGGATACAGCTAGATCTTAACGACCTATCTTAGTTTTCACCTGGATCTACTACTCGTTGTGCTTTTTATTTTTTGTTTTTTATTTTTTTTTGCTTGGATGAACAGTGATAAGTTGGTGCACCATTGATCACCATCCAAAGTTGTTTCGGACAAAAAGACAATTCTGATCTTTGGCGTGAGATATGTCAAGGACAGTGTAGGCATCCTCCTTTTTGTTTTTGTTTATTATTTAAGCTATTTTCATGTGAGATTTTACATTTCGTTTTCATTCTTCTTTGATTATTCCTTCGTTTCTATTCTTACTCTTTTTTATTTTTATGTTTTTTCTTTTAATTTTTCTTGTACAATTTGTCTCAAGATCTTTCCATCGTTCTTATATATATATATATATATATATATATTTGTAATTTTCTCATAAATCAGTTTCTTTTTTGTTTTGCTTTTATTTTTAATTTTCTCACACAATTTTTTGCTATTTTTTAAAATCTTTTCCTCATTTCTATCGCTTTCCCAAATGATGTTTGCCTCATTTTTTTTCATCTCAATATTCTTTTCTGTGACCTTTGCCTCATTTCACCATCGACCACAATTGAAGTCGTTTCAGCAAAGGACAACAATTCTCAAGAAATCACATATTTTATATGATTTTATAGGAATAAATAGATAGTAATTATTTTACTATGCAATTAAATTGTGTTCATAACTATTGGAGAAAGTATGAGTTTTATACTACTGTTGTGTCCATATGTATGGAAACTTGATTTTTGTTACTCCTTAATTTTGGTTGTTATTTGACTTGTGTGTAATATTATATATGAAAAATGTAAATATATATTTGTTAATTGCACAGTAATATGTAATGTTGGCTGTAATTTTACATGTAATAGCACCATAATTAGGAAAACAAAATTCTTAATTTTGGCTGTAATTTCAATTTCATTCTTTTTTGATTCGTTCCAACCAAAATGGTTTCAAAACAATGCATTTCTATTGGCTTTCGTTTTTCTAAATTGTTGGCGGGCCATAAATTGAAATGAATCGTTCTGATACAAAGCATTAAGCATTAAAACAATGGAACAAAATTGAAACGAAAAGAAACTTTGAATTTGTGGTGTAGGACATTCAAAGTCATTTGTAATTGATTAAGAGATTTAGGAATTTTGGTTTGGAATTTTTGTAGTTATTAATAGCGAGCCATATTTGTTTATCTTCAATTTATTTTTTCAATTTTTATCTTCAAAACTCAAAGTGCCACTGGTGATCTGTCATTAACCTAAATTTTCTCCCATAAATGAGTATTCTTAACATATTGATATCAAGGATATATCCAAAATATCACTTTTTGGAGATGGCAATTATACTATGAAAGATTTAAAAAGTGCCACTGGCGATCTGTCATTAACCGAATTAAAGAAAAGACGCAATATTCCTCTAAATCCTCTAAATGTCCCTTACTTTATATATATATAATTAGATTTAATTTTTGTGTTTAATTATTTGCCTAACTTTTGAAAAACATTTCAGTCATCTATAATAATTATAAAATGAGTCACAAAATGTTTTAAATTTTTATATTTTCACTTAAATTTTTTAAAATTTTACAGTTTAGTCACTGATAATGAACTAAAATTGCACCTGGTAGCGATTTCATAAGAAATTCATTGAGATACTAGCGTAGCAAAAGTGTGTTGACTTTTTCCATTCATGTGGGCCCTTTCTTTCATTCTTTCTATCTTCTTCCTCTATTTTGTTTTTTTGTCAAGTTTGGATGCATATGTCGAGGTTAGATTTTGTGGCTAGACAGTGGAAAACTTGAAAGGCTGCAGCAAAATTGACATTGACAAGGTGCTAAAGAGGTTTAGCATGCAAGACTCCAAGAAGGGATTCTTGCCCATCTCACATGGTATAACTTTTTTTAGATCTAAGTGTCCGAGTACACCCGAGGAGAGAGAGCGCATGAGTAAGATTCCATATGCCTCAACAATTGGATCTATCATGTATGCCATCATATGTACTCATCCTGATGTCTCGTATGCCTTGAGCATGACGAGCAAGTACCAATCGAACCCCGGTGAGAGTCACTGGATAGTTGTTAAGAATATCCTTAAGTACTTACGAAAGACTTAGGATGCATTTTTGGTCTTTGGAGGCGAAGATGACCTCGTTGTAAGGGGTTATACTGATGCTAACTTCCAATCTGATAAGGATGATTTAAGTTCGCAATCCGATTATGTGTTTTGTATTAGTGATGGTGCTGTGAGCTGGAAGAGTTCAAAGCAAGAGACAGTAGCTGACTCTATAATAGAATCTGAGTACATTGCCGCCTTACCATGGAGTTCAAAATTTGAAAACGGGTGAATATATAGCTGGAGTTAAGCAGAGTCTCGGCAATAAAACAACCTTTCCTTCTCCTCACCATGCATGGAACGGTGTGCTGTTTGCTCATTTGTCAAGAGCAAAAGAAAATTGTGAAAGAGATAGATTTATTTTTTAGGGTGATAAAAT
This sequence comes from Aquilaria sinensis, assembly GCA_005392925.1. Lineage (NCBI taxonomy): Eukaryota > Viridiplantae > Streptophyta > Magnoliopsida > Malvales > Thymelaeaceae > Aquilaria > Aquilaria sinensis. The sequence goes on along the minus strand of SMDT01000213.1, from coordinate 61,186 downwards.
AGTGTAATATTCATTTGAAGTGTCTTAGTAAACACTTGAATACCACTATTTTGAGTTTTATCTTATACCTCTAGAACTTTGTCTAGGAAGTTTTGTCTCTTTATAAGCCTACTATTTTTATAGTGGAAGAAAATCTTAGAGTTTGTCCCATGGATATGATCCTAAATTAAGTAGGGTTGAGTATGGGTTGGTTTGGGTCAGTTTTTTGGTGAAACTGAACCAACCCGAAATAGGCTTGGTTCCAAAATTTTTTTACCCAACCCGAGAACTGAGAACAAAAAAGAACCAAAACCATGGTTCTTGGTTTTTTGGTTCTGGTTCTCGGGTTTTTTTTGTTTATATAATATACCTATAAAAACATTTAAATTCATTAAAATTTCATTCACGACTAGTTTATGAAATATTTAATATATTACACAACTAAATTCATATTTAAATACACATGTTCTTAATAATATTCAAAGAGTTTCACATGCTAGTACATAATCAAACAAGAATCCAAATGTATTTAGTTGCATGTGATTTCACAAAATGCCATTGCAAATTCCGGAAGATCATTGGTCAAATACTTTATCTCCTTTCTTTTATCTGTACAAAGAAAACAATATTCAATCTGATACATATCTGCTTGCTACTTAAACCAAGCCAACACCATGTCATTGTAATTTCTTACAATATGAAAACGTAAACAATTTCATATTCCCTGTTCCAATTTAGATTCAAGATTAGGAATATTAGTTTTAAGGTTTGATGAAAAAGACTAAAACACCCTCAGAATTCTTTATTTTTTTAATACATAAATGTATGGATAATTTAGTAATGTCATAATTTCGGTTCAGTTTCATCTTGGGTTGGTTCCATGTAGAACCAGAACCAACTAAAAAACCATCAGTTTTCATATATGTGGAACTAACTTGCGAACAATGGTCAATTTTTACCTAACCCAACCCAACCCAATCCAATAGGGGTGGTTAAGGTTAGATTTCGGTTTTACTCAACCCATGCTCACCCCTAAAATTAAGGGTGAACCATGTAAATTTTTGGCGTCATTTTTACTAATCATCTTGTGCTCAAAGTTCATAACCCGTTGCATGACCCAATAACTGGTATTAAAGCAAGGCCTAGTGTTTATATCTATTTATCATATGCTCTGTGTTTACCACTAAAACATGGATCCTCCACATCAAAAAAATAAGTTAGATTATTATTCACCATTTTTCGCTTGATACTAAGATTGATCAGAATCATGGAAGCAATGACAAGTAAGATGATTAGTTTGAATGACTCAAATTACCACATATGGAGAAGCAAGATGAAGGATCTTCTAATGAAGATGCACTTGCCCTTTGTTTGGCTCAACAAGACCGGAGGATAGAACAGAAGAGGATTGGGCATTTGACCATGAGCAAGTATATGGTTTCATCCAACAATTTGTTGAAGACAATGTTTACAACCACAGATCTGTGAAAGCTCATGCACAGACATTGTGGAACAAGCTTGAAAAGCTTTATGTTTCAAAAACCGGGAACAACAAATTATTTTATTTGACAATATTGCTTCAGATAAGGTACCGAGATGATATATCCATGGCAGATCATCTAAATGATTTATAAGGGTATGGAACAGTTATCCACAATGGGCATAAAGTGTAACAATGAGGTACTCCCTCTTATAATATTGGCCTTTTTATCAGAGTCTTGGGAGACTTTGAGAATTTTACTTTCAAATTCTACACTAAATGGTGTATTGAATGTGGAATTCATAAAAAATGGAATACTGAATGAAGAAATGAGACAAAGATCACAAGTTTCCTCTTTAGTATAGTTAGACTTCCTTGTAGTAGATTCTAGAGGGAGAAGTGAGACCAGGGGCTAAAGCCAAAAGATAAGAGTAGAAAAAGGTCAAACAAATATGCAAATATTGAATATCATTACTGCAAGAAAAAAGGGCATATCAAGAAGTTTTGCCAAAAATTTAAACAAGATAAAAAAAAAGACAAATGACCGAAGAAGGATGATAATAGTGATGGTAAACGAGCAAATGTTGCAGATGAGTTTAATATTGTCCATGATCATGATATAGTCAATCTTGTAACACATTGTCAATCTTGAAACACATGAAACTAGCTAGGTGATTGACAGCGACGCTACCATTCAGGTCACATCTTGAAAAAAATTATTCTCATCCTATATACTTGGCAATTTTGATGTTTTAAGAATGGAAAATGAGGATTTCTCACAAGTTACAGGAAAAGGAAATGTTTCTCTAGAGACTTAAAATGGTATACAGTTAGTCCTGAAGGATGTCCGACATGTTCCAGATCTATGTTTGAATTTGATTTCTACAGGCAGACTTGAAGATGAAGGTTACAGCAACACATTTTAAATGGCTAGTGGAAGCTGGCTAAAGGAACCATGGTGGTGGCCAGAGGAACAAAGAACTCAAAGTTGTAAATGATGCAGGCAAAGCTTTCCCATGATATTGTGAACATAATGGAGAATGATAGCACAGTAGAGTTATGGAATAAATGACTAGGTCACATAATAATGAATCTCCTATTCAATGCCTTGTTTTGACTTGGTAAGTATGTCTAATTAAAGTTTGTTTATTTAAATTTCTCAAATTAGTTTCCTATTAAGCAAGAAAAGCAAGCTAAGTAAGGTTGTATTGAGTTCCTAAGTGTAAAATGGCACCAAAGGACAAAAAGGGAAAAATAATAATTTTGACCCAAGTGAGTTGCATGACCGTAATTTCATTCAAATTAGGGTCATTTAAGTATTTTTTACTAAATAAGTTAAGGCCATAAGTATTTATAACCATTGGAACCAAAAATGAAAGTTAGGGGACTAAAATGCACTAATTATGGAGTTAGGGCTTTATGGCATAAAAATGAAAAGGCTAGGGGCAAGGAAACAATTTCTCCCCTTTGGGACCAAGGGTAACCAGTTGGGAAAGAAAGAAAAAAAGAAATAATAAAGTTTGGCTTGTGAAAAAATAAGTCAAAGGTAAGTGGGAGTAGGTGTTGATTTCGTTTTGGACAAAACAAAGTCACTATTCATCATCCCTTCCAACTGATTTTCGTTCTTCCCTCTCCTTCATAGCTAATCTTTACCATTTTTTCAAAATCCCACAAAATTCATGCAAAATTAAAGGTCCCAAAGCATATATGTCAAGGCTCTAGCTTATTTTTGGTGGTTTGGGTGCATTTGCCTTATCTCTTGCAAGTTTTGGCTTCAAACCCTAAGGTGAGTTTTTCCATGGGTTTAACTTGGTTCTAAGCTTGAAATATGATTAGTGATGGTCTTAATTTAGTGCTGTGGTGCCTATTTTTCTAGGATTTAGGCTTGGAACATAAGGGAAACAAGTTAAGGTCAAATGGGCTTTGTTTGCTTTAATCTTTCCTTGGTTTGAATTTGAGGTAAGGGTTTAAGTTAAATCATGTCAAATTGATGCATTTATTATCTAATTGAAATATTAGAATTAAGATTTGAGCTGAGTTATAGAGGGATTGCGAGAAAAATGAGATTAGGAGGCAAAATGAAGCATAAAAAGCCTTTGGCGAATGAAGAATCAGTTGTGCTGCTATTGCACTTGTGTGACAGCATCATTTCCAGTAGTAGGGGAAAAAGTGTGATGTGATACATTAGTAAAGGGATGGCATCATTTCCAGCAGCTGGGGAAAAAAAATGAGATGTGATAGCATCAGTGAAGGGGTCAGACAGCATCATTTCTTGCAACTGGGGAAAAAGTGAGATGCGACAACATTAAAAAAGGGTGCAACCACATCAACGTAAAGTTTCGCCAAGTTACTTTGCTGTCCTTCTAAAAGATGTTTAAGTGTTTCTCATCCAATCCCAAGGTCATATCATGCTCAAATTAAGTTCTCAATTCACTTCTAAAATATAACATCAATTAAGTAGGGTAATTAAATGTGTGGTTTAAGAAGGCTAAGTTTGTGGATAATGAAGGGTACTTAAGGAAGAATTAAGATGCCAGGTGGGGGCTAAGTAGGGTTCGGTTTCTCCAATAGCCTAAGTGTTAGGTTGTGGACCCCGGTTGCTAGAGTAAAACCTAAGGGAGTCCCAACCAAGCTATGAAGCTTGGTAAGTAGGTCCACTAAAGGAGCCCGTATCAAGTTTGAAGAATTTGGCGAAGTCAAGCCATTAAGTTGATTACCTAGCACAATAAGCAAGGGAAAGACAGGTAAGTGATGGGAGTAGGTGGCGACCTACTCTAGGACTTGTAAGTGAGACGTAAGGGAGGTAAAGGATTTGGGATACGCGGCCCAGTGTCTCAAGTGCCTCTATCATTTGAGCTCACGACAAGTCTAAGACACCTTAGGGTGTAAGAAGTCCAAAGTGTTGTATGTTGCTTATCATTCACTCATGCATTGTATTTATTATTATTTTCTTATTTGTGGTTGATTGTTGGATGCTTGGTTGTTTTTTTGTCATATGTACATGGTTGTTTGAGGTTTTTTGCAAGTACCGATGGTCCCCTTTTTAAGTATGATAACGTATTCACCCCTTAAGCTTATTTGTGTAGGTACTAACCCCGGGCCCAACATTTAAGGGGATTGTTGTGGGTTAAGTTTTTCTATTTTGCAGGTACTCATTCTACTTGGAATATTGTGTTCCTAAGTTACTTATAAGCTAAGTTTTGCACCAACTAAGTGTTTGTGCCTTTACAATCTAGAGGCTAAGAATTGAACAAGGACAAGTGAGGGCTTTGCACTTGGAGCTTGATAACTCAAAGGTGGGAGCTTAGGTTGATGATCTTAGTACTATTTTTCCTTGTATGTATGGTACCTTGTGCACTAAGACATTGCCTCTATTAGGATACATTGTAGTGTTAAATCATTGAGTTACTTTTGGGTGCATGTTAAAGTTATAGAATATGCACAACCTATTACTTGAAGTTAAAGTAACTAGTATTTTATTGTCTTGGCTCATTTTAGGTATGTTTTAAATTGAATGCTTGAGCAATTTTTTCTTAAATGGTTGACTTATTTTTTTGCATCACCAAGATAAATGCATGGATATTCTCTTACAGGGTCGGCTAAGAAACTAGTTGCATGTAAATTGTCTTAATTTACCTATGAGTAATAGTTAGCCAATAGTAACTAAGTGGGATCATAGTCCCTAAAAGCCTGCACATTAAGTAATCCAGGGCACTGGGACCCCACTCCATGATAGTTTGGTATCAGAGCAGGTCAATGGTCCTAGTAGAGGCAATAAGTGAACTAAGATCTAAGTGTTTCTTATGCTAAGTGTGGTTAGTACTGCTTATTAGTTGCTCTAGGTTTGGTCTTCTAGCTTTGGTTGTAGGTATCATGGTGAACACTCAATCAAGTGCTGCTACTAAGGCTTAGGTTCATACTGTGGGAACTAGTATCCCTAATGGGGCAAACATGAGAGAAGTGGTTTCTTTATTACGGGGGCTTCATAAATCTATAAACCGAATGCTGCATGGCATGGCTATCCTACTTGAGAAGCGTGTTCAACCTTTGAATGGTGGGGAGATCTTGGAGGACCCTAATGGGGTAAGGGCCAAAGTGCACCATGGCCTAATGGTTTACCAAGGTTAGGAGAGAAATCCCTCACCCCAAGGGCAAGTGCATGGTCAATAGCAAGTGCATGAGCATGTTCAAGTGAACATCAATGAGGATAATAAGGAGGAGGATGAGGATTAGGAAGATGTCCATCCCTGTGAGAGAATGAGGAAACCCGTTTTCCCGGACCACATGGGGCTTGTCTCGATATGTTGAGAGATTAACACTCTTAAGTTTAATGGTGTGGGTGATCTCGAGGCAACCGAAGGTTGGTTGTATCAAATTAATGAAATCTTTGAGAACTTGAAGTTGGATGACAAGGCTAAGATGGATTTAGTGCCTTTGTTTTTGGAAGGCAAGGCTTCCTTGTGGTGTCATGTAAAGGCTTAAGTCATACAATGAAGGTAGGCAGGGGCAAAGGCCCAAGGAGCTTGATTAGACTGAATTTGAAAAGGAATTTCGGAATGAATTCAATAGTAAGGTGGCCTAAGATAAAAAAAAAAAGATAGAATTTGATGAGTTGGTTCAAAGGAGTTTGGCAGTCCATGAGTATAAAGGGAAATTTAGTTCGCTTTTCTGGTATGCTATTCATATGGCTGGGAAGGATGAACTTAAGGCAAATAAGTTTATTTGTGGGCTTAAAGTGGAGTTAAGGAGCTTCTTGGTGGTTATTAGGGTTCGGATTTATCATGAGGCTATTCAAAAGGCCTTGGATTTAGAAAGAGAGTTGATGGAAGCAAAACCTAAGGAAAAGGCTATTAAGCCAAGGGTCCCGGTGCAGTCGAGGTTGTCGGGCAAGAGGCCTAACCTAGGAGGAAACCAAGGTTCCTCTAAGAAGGGCAAGAAGATCGGGAAAGGCCGTTGCCCTAAGTGTCAAAGATTTCATGGTAATAAACCATGCACCGTCGAGATCAATTTGTGTAATTATTGTTGCTAGCCCGGACATTGGGCTAGGGAGTGCCCAAGGCTTAGGAAAGAGCAAGGCCAAGGAAGGCAGGGAGCCTCAGGAGCTAGAAATGCATCTACTAAATGTAGGGTTTCGGGAGCCAAACAAGCGTAACGGAACTTAATTGAAACCCTCCAGGATCCAAGTGAAACGGGGTAAATTGGGTGTTTAAAAATTTTTGTACCTAATTTTAGTTGAGATCTTTCACCCAACTGTAGAATCAAATCACAAAAACCTGAATAGTTGACATGTTCAAGCTCTCTATGGTATCCACATGAGCCTTTCGGGATCACCATGCTTCCACCATATCCCGGCAGATGTGTTTCTCTTGCGCTTGCAGTGTTAGCTTGCGTTCTCCAATGAATTGCAAGAGAAGAGTACGACTATCCTTTTTGGGAGGCTAGGGCAAAGCTGTGAATTTCTCACTAAAAGTTGTATTTATAGTGAGACTCAACTTCTAGGCCTAAATGGGTTTCAAAGCCCTAATCTAATTAGGCTTTAATTTTGGGCTTAATAATGGCTCAACTTTTGGGCCAATTATTAACACGGAATTATCATGAAACCATAACCCAAATAATTAGCCCATGCACTATAATAATCCAAATAACTCTATGTGTGTGACCCAATAGGCTTTTACCACATTGGCAATGATCATAAATCACATTTATGATAATAAGCAATGAGTGGTGTCTAGTAACACATCATTGCTACCTAAGTGACAAGATTGTTGGTGATTCGACTAAACCTTTATGGTCATTACCCATATATGCCATTGTCCCTTTGTCTAAGATATCAAGACTAAGCACGAGACATGGAATGTGTCACTCTCGTATAGCCCAATCTTTGGTTTCTTGATTACTGAATAGACTAACTTAAACTGATGACATTGATATCATATATCAACTCATTCGAGCATGGCCATGCATTTTCTAAGTCTTACTCTATCAAGGGGCCTGAAGATATCATGTTCGTTACATAGGGGGACAAATCCCATCTTGATCGTACAAAACCCTCCGGATGATATATGACTAGATATACCATGATCACTATGAGAATCACTTATGATACTCATATAATGATCCATGTAGCGTTTTCATGGTGGGTCGGTCCAGTAACAAGTTCTCCAACTTGTACCCATATGTAGACTACATATCACATATTAGTCTCCACATATGCTAGTCGTTATGTATTATTGTAACCCTTTCCACAATAATACTAGACCAGGGACATTTGAGAATTTCATTATTCTAGGGTTACAATTATGTTTATTATGTTACCTAGAAACAAAACAACAAACATAATTGTTGGATTAATGCCTTAATAAAATTTCATGACTCAATGTGCAAAAATACAATCATCTCATGATCTGCTTTTGGGCACACCATTAACATTTTCCCACTTGCATTAAAGCCAATCATCCATGTATCTAATACCGATGGACCTAGAATGGCTATCATGCTTTTGCTGCGTAAGTGGCTTTGTCAGCGAATCAGCAATGTTGTTGTTTGTCGAAGTCCTACATATCTTCACATCACCCTTCTCGATGATCTCCCTGATGAGATGATAGTGTTAGAGTATGTGTTTGGATTGCTGGTGAGATCGAGGTTCCTTAGCTTGTGTGATTGCTCCATTGTTGTCACAATAGAGCTCTATCGGGTTGGCAATGCTTGGAACCACTCCAAGTTCAGTGATGAACTTCTTGATCCAAACTGCCTCTTTCGCAGCATCAGAGGCGGCAATGTACTCAGATTCCATTGTAGAGTCAGCTATTGTTTCTTGCTTTGAACTCTTTCAACTCACAACACCACCATTAATACAAAACACATAACCAAATTGTGATCTAAAATCATCCTTCTCGGAATGGAAGTTAGCATTGGTGTAACCCCTTACAACGAGCTCATCTTCACCTCCAAAGACCAAGAATGCATCATTAGTCCTTCGTAAGTACTTAAGGATGTTCCCAACAACTGTCTAGTGACTCTCACCGGGGTTCGATTGGTACTTACTCGTCATGCTCAAGGCATATGAGATATCAGGATGAGTATATATCATGGCATACATCATAGATCCAATTGCTGAGGTAGATGGAGTCTTACTCATGTGTTCTTTCTCCTTGGGTGTACTCGAACACAGAGATCTAGAAAGAGTTATACCGTGTGACATGGGTAAGAATCCTTTCTTGGAATCTTGCATGCTAAACCTCTTTAGTACCTTGTCAATGTATGTACTTTGACTTAGGCCAAGAAGCTTTCTAGATCTATCTTTATAGATCCTGATGCCTAACATATAGGCAGCTTCGCCCAAGTCCTTCATAGAGAAACATTTCCCTAGCCAAGTATTTATATACTGTAGCTCAGGAACATCATTCTCGATGAGTAGTATGTCATCTACATACAACACCAAGAAGACAATAGCGCTCCCATTAACCTTCTTGTAGACACAAGGTTCATCTTCATTTTTTATAAAACCAAACTCTTTGATTGCTTCATCAAAACGAAGATTCCAACTTTGAGAAGCTTGCTTCAGTTCATAAATGGACCTTTGCAACTTGCACACTTTATTGGCATTTTCAGGAGTGACAAAACCCTCAAGCTGTGTCATGTACACATCCTCAAGTAACTTTCCATTTAGGAATACAATTTTGACATCCATTTGCCATATCTCATAATTATAGTGTGCAGCAATAGCCAACAAAATTCGGATGGATTTAAGCATGGAAACTAGAGAAAAAGTTTCATTATAGTCAATACCATGAATTTACTTGAAACCTTTTACAACCAATCATCCCTTAAAGGTAATCACATTACCATCCATGTTAGTTTTCTTCTTGAAAACCCATTTGCACCCTATAGGTTTTACCCATTCAGGTGGATCAACCAAAGTCCATACTTGGTTTTCATACATGGATTCCATCTCGGATTTCATGGCCATTAGTCACTTCTCGGAGTCAGGCCTTGACATAGCTTGTTGTTAGGTTGTGGGCTCATCCTAATCTATGAGCATCACATCGCCAGTGTGAGTCACGAGAAATCCATATCTCTCGGGCTCACGCTGAATCCTACTAGACCTACGTGGGCTCTGTGATACAGGAACAGACTCTTAAACCACAACATCTTGTGGTGTCTGTTCAGGTTCCATTTCAGGTTCAATGTCCCCTTGTTGTTCTTTAATTTCTTCAAGTTCTACTCTCCTCCCACTGGTTCCTTTAGAGATAAACTCTTTCTCTAGAAAGACATCAGTTTGAGCAACAAACACTTTTTGCTCAAAAGGATTATAGAAATAGTAACCCTTTGTTTCTTTGGGATACCTAACAAAGAGGCATTTATGAGATTTGGGCCCTAGTTTTTCAGAGGATTGACATTTCACATAAGCGTCACAGCCCCAAATCTTCATAAAAGACAAACTAGGATGCCTCCCACTCCATATCTTATATGGTGTCTTTTAAATTGATTTAGATGGAACTCAGTTTAGTGTAAATGTAGCTGTTTTTAAACCATGTCCCCAAAAGGAGTTTAGAAGGTCAACTTGACTCATCATAGATCGAACCATGTCTAACAAAGTGATTTTTCCTTTCAAATACACCATTCCATTGAGGTGTACCAGGTGGAGTGAGTTGTGATACTATACCACAGCCTTTTAGATTGTTAAGGAATTCTCGATTGAAGTACTCTCTACCTCGATCTGATTGAAGTACTTTGATATTATTCCCGAGTTGATTCTCTACTTCATTCTTGAATTCTTTGAACTTTTCAAAGGAATCTGACTTGTGTCTCATGAGATACACATAGCCATATCTACTGAAGTCATCAGTAAAGATAATGAAGTATTGTAAGCCTCCTCTAGCATGTGTAGACATAGAGCCACATACATCACTATGTATGAGTCCTAGTAAGTCAATAGCTCTTTCACTTTGCCCTATGAATGGGGCTTTGGTCATCCTACCCAACAAACATGACTCACATGTCTCATATGATTCAAAATCAAATGAGTCCAAGAGTCCATTCTTATGGAGCCTAGATATGCGGGTTTTATTTATATGGCCCAAGCGACAGTGCTAGAGATAAGTCGGGTTTGAATCATTCAATTTGACCTTCTTGGTATCCACATTATAGATTGGATCTTTGAGTTCTAGAACATACAACCCATTGCTAAGTTGAGCACCACTGTAAAAGATTTCATTCAAATAAATAGAACAACATTTGCTTTTTATTATAAATGAAAAACCTTTCTTGTTCAAGCAAAAAACAAAAATCAAATTTCTACTAATAGTAGGCACAAAGTAGCAGCTGTTTAATTCTAAGACTAATCCACTAGCTAAAGTGAGAACATAAGTCCCTATGGCTAAGGCAACAATCCTTGCTCCATTTCCAACACGTAGGTCCACTTCACGTCAGGCCAATCTTCTACTCCTACTTAGATCCTGCACATTTGCACAAATGTGAGATCTACATCCAGTATCCAATATCCAAGATGAGGAAGTAGAAAAGTTAGCCTCTATAACAAGAATACCTGAAGTGGAAGTCTTACTTCCCTTCTCCTTAGCAAGTTCTTCAAGATAGAGCTTGCAGTTGTGTTTCCAATGTCTAGGTTGCTTATAATGGAAGCACTCCCCTTCCTTTGCCACACCACCCTTTGGTTTTAGTGCAATTGAAGAAGAATTAACATTGGATTTTCCTTTAGCTTTATCCTTCTTCTTGTTGGCTTTTCCCTTTCCCTTGCCCTTTTGAACCATCAAAATGGGCTTAGCCTTCTTAAGATTTTACTCAGCAGTTCTCAACATGTTAAGCAATTCAGGGAAGGACTTGTCATGGTCGTTCATGTTATAGTTCATGACGAACTGATTGTAGCTTTCACGCAATGATTGCAAGACTACATCAACAGCCAACTCATATTAGTCTCCACATATGCTAGTCGTTATGTATTATTGTAACCCGTTCCATAATAATATTAGACCAGGGACATTTGAGAATATCATTATTCTAGGGTTACAATTATGTTTGTTACGTTACGCAGAAACAAAACAACAAACATAATTACTGGATTAATGCCTTAATAAAATATCATGACTTAATGTGCAAAAATACAATCATCTCATGATTGACTTTTGGGTACACCACTAACACGAAAGGCTTTGTGCAACCACATGTTTTAACATTGATGGGCCAGACACCCAGAGAGCTGACAGCTAAGCAAGGTAACTTTAATGTTTAGGATAGTAGTATTAAGATTTTGTTTGATACTAGTGCTGCTATTTTTGTCATTTCCTTTAGCATGGTTGTCAGGTTAGGATTGCAAAGAACTTTAATGGATGTGATGAGATTTATTAAAACCATTGGGAGGAATATTATCTTCATCAATGAAATGGTTAAGGGGTATGCTTTGGATTTAGGGGGTTGTAGGTTTTGTGTGACCTTTGGGTTTTAGCCTCGATCTCATATAATGTTGTCCTTGGAATGGATTGGTTAAGTAGGCATAGGGCCAAGATTGACTGTGCAGGTTGTAAGGTCACCATTGAGGATGCCTCATGGGTAAGTGTGACTTGTGTGGGCGGTTTGGCAAATAGTGCCAAGAGCTTGCACCTCAAGTTGTTGGAGTCCATTGCCATTGTGAATGAAGAAGAACATTACTCACTGAATAGGGTGATAGCTGAGGAGCAACTTAAGGAAATCTCAATATCCAATCTATTTTTAGAAGTTTTTCTTGTAGACCTCCTAGGGTTATCTCCAAATAGGAGATTGAATTCTCCATACACTTACAGCCTGGGGTAGAACCGATTTGCACACCCCTATATCAGAGGTTGTCACCTGAAATGGATGAGCTGAAAAAACAGTTAGAAGAACTGCCTGGAAAGGGCTTTATAAGGCTAAGTTTTTCCCTGTGGGGTACCCTGGTGTTGTTTGTGAAGAAGAAAGATTGAACCTTACATTTGTGTATATATTATAGGAAACTGAATGCAATAACTATAAAGAACAAATATCCACTACCCAGGATCAATGACTTATTTGACAGGTTAAGAGGGGCAAAGGCCTTTTCTAAAATAGACCTAAGGTCTAGATACTTCCAAAGAAGAGTAAAGGAAGAAGATATCTCGAAAACTGCATTTAGAAGTAGGTATGGGCATTATGAGTGCACGGTTATGCCTTTTGCGGTGACAAATGCCCAAGTAGTGTTCATGGATGCCATGAATCAAATTTTTAGACCCTACCAAGATCAATTTGTTGAGGTGTTCATTGATGACATTTTAGTGTACTTTAAGACTCCACAATAACATGAGGAACATTTAAGGGTAGCTTTGGAAGTGCTTAAAGACAACTAGTATTATGCAAAGTTATCTAAGTGCCAATGCTTGGCAAGTGAAATTCCACTCCTTGGGCATATTATAAATTCTCAAGGATTAAGTGTTGACCTAGAAAAGGTAAAGGCAGTAGTAGAGTGGAAACGCCAAACAACTGTAATTGAAATTCAAAGTTTCTTGGGTTTGGCAGGCTATTACTGAAGGTTCATTGAAAAATTCTCTGTGATAGCTTCATCATTGATTGCCTTAACAAAGAAGACACATAAGTTCATTTGGACTTCTAAGTGTGAAGAAAGTTTTTAGGAGCTTAAGAAAAAGTTAACTTCTGCTCCCATCTTTATCATACCAGATCTGTATAAGACTTTTGTGGTGCATACCGATGCATTTGGGACAAGATTAAGATGTGTATTAATGTAGGATAGGCAAGTGATTGCATATGGGTCTAAGCAATTAAGGGCTAACGAAGTGAATTACCTGGTGCATGATCTTGAGTTGGTAGCCGTTGTATTAGCTTTAAAGCTCTGGACACATTTTCTTATGGGAAGGTCATTTAAGATCTTTACGAACCATAAAAGTCTGAAGTATTTGTTTACCCGAAAGGACATGAACATGAGGCAGAGAAGGTGGATTGAGTATATCTAGAATTACAATTTCTCGATAGACTATTGTTTTGGCAAAGGCAATGCAGTTATTAATGCCTTGAGCCATAAGTATTATGGGGTGGTTCTTTCCAAAGATCAAGTGGCTAGTACCTCTGAAGGTTCCAATGTAGAACAATTTTCGGTCTTATTTGAATCATGGCAAGACTGAGAGATGGCTCAAGTTATAGTTCTTGAGATTCAGTTAGTGTGGCTGGCTAGGGTTAAGGAAGCTCAGGACAAAGACCCAAACTTGAAGAAAATTTATGGGGAGGAAAGACATGGTACTGTGCTGAAGGAATTTTAGTATAAGAATTGATTACTTTATTTTGGTGCTCGACTCTATGTGTGAAGTCATTTAGGGCAACAAGTGTTGTAGGAGGCACATAGTAGTGAGCTTAATGTTCATCCCCGTGTGAATGAGATGTACCATGACCTTAAGACTCATTTCTAGTGGCCAAAGTTTAAGAGGGACATTTATGAAAATGTGTCTAAATGCCTCATTTGTCAAATGGTGAAGGCAAAGCACCAAAAGCCATCAAGAATGTTGCAAAGTTTACTTCAACCGGAAAGAAAGTAGGAATCCATCACCATGGACTTTTGTGTTCAATTACCTAATACAAGAGGTCAGCATGACTCGATTTAGGTGGTGGTGGATAGGTTAACAAAGTTAGCACACTTTATCCTTGTTAAGATCACATATACTAGGGAAAAGTTGGCCTAGTTATATATCCAAGAAGTGGTGAGACTCCATGGAATCCCCGATTAGATTGTATTTGATAGAGACCCCTATTTTGTCTCAAGGTTCTGGAATGCCTTTCAAAAGGCTATGGTTTCCACGGTTAACCTAAGTATTGCTCATCACGGTCAGACTAATGGACAAACTGAGCGGGTGATCCAAAACTTGGAAGACATATTGCGAAGTTGTGTGAAGGATTTTAGAGGGGAATGGGACTAACACCTGCTTGTGAGTTTAATAATAGCTGTCAAGAAGCTATTAAGATGGCACCCTATGAAGCTTTGTATGGGCGCAAGTGAGTGATGCCTCATTGTTGGGTAGATAAGGCAGATGAAGTAGTTGTTAGCCCAAAAATCATTGCCGAGACCACGACAAAGATTAAGTTGATCAAAGCAAGGATTAAGTCTGCCTCATATCGGTAGGCCAAGTATGCCAATGTGTGAAGGAAAGATTTAAAATTTGATGTAGAAGACAAAGTACTGCTTAAGGTTTTCCCGATGAAGGGTGTAGCTAGGTTTGGCCAAAGGGGTAAGTTGGCTCCAAGATATGTTGGTCTTTTTGAAATCCTTAAGAGGGTGGGGAAAGTAGCTTATCGATTGGCTTTGCTACCATGTTTGGCCCATGCTCACAATGCAAGTTCCTTAAGGAAATGTATTGTGAACCTCGGGCAAGTGTTAGCCTCATCCGTCATTCCAATAAGGGAGGACCTAAGTTTTTAAGAGTACTCCATCAAGTTTCTTAACCGCCAAGTCTGAAAACTAAGAATGAAGTAGATCCCAATGGTCAAGGTACTACAATCTAACCATGGGGAGGAAGAGGCCACTTGGTAGACTGAACAGGATATGCAAAGGCAACATCCAAGTGAATTTTCTCGGTTAAGTCAGAAATTGGAGGACCAAATTTCTGAAGGAGGGGAGGATGTAATGACTCTCCTAGTCAATGCCTTGTTTTAACTTGTAAGTATATTTCATTAAAGTGTTTTTATTTAAATGCCTCAAATTAGTTTCCTATTAAGCAGGAAAAGCAAGCTAAGTAAGGTTGTTTTGAGTTCTTAAATGTAAAATGGCACCAAAGGGAAAAAAGGGTAAAATGATAATTTTGACCCAAGTGAGTGGCTTGACCATCATTTCATTGAAATTAAGGTCATGTAAGTGTTTTTGAACCAAATAAGTTAAGGCCATAAGGTTTTTTAACCATTGGAACCAAAATTGAAAGTTAGGGGACTAAAATGCACTAACTAAGGAGTTAGGGCTTTTGTGGTATAAAAATTAAAAGGCCAAGGGTGAGGAAGTAATTTCTCCTCTTTGGGACCAAGGACAACCAGCTGGGAAAGAAATAAACAAAAATTATAAAGTTTGGCTTGTGGAACAAATAAGTCAAAGGTAAGTGAGAGCAGGTGTTAATTTCATTTCAGACAAAACAGAGTGACTATTCATTATCCCTTCAAGCCCATTTTCGTTATTCCCTCTCCTCCATAGCTAATCTTCGCCATTTCTTCAAAATAAAAAAAAATCATTTAAAACTAAAGGTCCCAAAGCATATATATCAAGGCCCTAGCTTATTTTTTGGTGGTTTGGGTGCATTTGCCTTTTCTCTTGCAAGTTTTGGTTTCAAACCCTAAGGTGAGTTTTTTAATGGGTTTAACTTGGTTCTAAACTTGAAATATGGTTAGTGATGGTCTTAATTTAGTGCTTTTGGTGCCCATTTTTCTTGGATTTAGGCTTGGAACTCAAGGAAAACAAGTTAAGCTCAAGTGGGCTTTATTTTCTTTAATCTTGCTGTGGTTTGAATTTGAGGTAAGGGTTAACTTAAATCAAGTCAAATTGATGCATTTCTTATGTAATTTAAATATTATAAGTGAGCTTTGAGCTGAGCTATAGAGAAATTGCAAGAAAAATGAGACTAGAAGGCAAAATGGAGCATAAAAAGCCTTTGGTGAGTGAAGCATCCGGTATGATGGTTTAACACTTGTGCGACATCATCATTTCAAGCAACAAGGGAAAAAGTGTGATAAGATAGCATTAGTAAAAGGGTACGACAACATCATTTCCAGCAGCTAGGGAAGAAGTGAGATGTAATAGCATTAGTAAAAGGGTGCAACTGCATTAACTTGAAATTTCCCCAAGTTACTTTGTTGGCCTCCTAAAAGATGTTTAAGTGTTTCCCGTGCAATCCTAGGGTCATATCATGCTCAAATTAAGTTCCCAGTTCACTTTTAAAATATTTTGGAGTATCAATTAAGTAGGGTAATTAAGATTGTGGTTTAAGAGGTCTAAGTTTGGTGGATAATTAAGGGTACCTTAAGGAAGAATTAAGGTGCCAAGTAGGGGTTAAGTAGGGTTCGATTCCTTTAATAACCTAAGTGTTGGGTCATTGACCTCGGTCGCTAGATTAGAAGTTAAGGGTGTCCCAACCAAGCTATGAAGCTTGGTAAATAGGTCCATTAAGTGAGCCCAAGTCAAGTTTGAAGAACTTGGCGAAGTTGAGCCACTAAGTCGATTACTCGCACAATAAGCAAGGGAAAGACGAATAACTGATGAGAGTGGATGAAGACCTACTCTAGGACCTATAAGTGGGACTTAAGGAAGGTAAAGGATTCGGGATACATGGGCCAATGTCTTAAGTACCTTTGTTGTTTGAGCTTACGGCAAGTCTAAGACACTTTAGGGTATAAGAAGTCCCAAGTGTTGTATGTTGCATATCATTCATTCATGCATTACATTTATTATTATACTCTTATTGGTGGCTGATTGTTGGATGCTTGGTTGTTTGTTTGTCATATGTACATGGTTGCTTGAGTTTCTTTCCAGGTATCGAGGGACCCCTTACTGAGTATAATAACGTACTTGCCCCTTAAGCTTATTTGTGTAGGTACTAACTCTGGGCCCAACAATTAAGGGAATTGTTATGGGCTAAGTTTCTCTATTTTGCCAATACTCATTCTACTTGGAACCTTGTGTTCCTAATTTACTACTTGGAACCTCGTGTTCCTAATTTACTTATAAGCTAAGTTTTGTACTAACTAAGCCTTTGTGCCTTTACAGTCTAAAGGCTAATAATTGCACAAGGACAATTAGGCGCTTTGCACTTGGAGCTTGATAGCTCAAAGGTGGGAGCTTAAGTTAATGATCTTAGTAGTATTTTGCCTTATATATATGATACCTTATATACTAAGACATTGCCTCTATTGGGATACGTTGTGGTGTTAAACCATTGAGTTGCTTTTGGGCGTATGCTAAAGTTATAGAGTATGCACAAATTATTACTTGAAGTTTAAGTAACTAGTATTTTATTGTCTTGGCACATTTTAAGTATGTTTTAAATGGAATGCTCAAGCAATGTTTTCTTAAATGGCTTACTTATTTGTTTGCATCGCTAGGAAAAACGCATGCATATTCTCTTATAGGGTAAAGTAAGAAACTAGTTGCATGTAAATTGTCTTAATTTACATACGAGTAATTGTTAGCTAATAGTAACTAGATGGGATCATAGTCCATAAGAGCGTACACATTAAATAATCCGGTGCACTGGGACCTTGTTCCATGACACACATGAGTAAGAAAAGCATGATCCATTTTGCCAAAAAAAAGATGTTACCTAAGCTGGATCTAGTTGATTAGAAGAAATGTGCTGATTGTTTGGCAGGAAAGCAAAGCAGAGTGTTTTTTAAGAGTTTCCCTCCTTTCATAAAGAAAAATGTCTTGGATCTGGTGCACTCAGATTTGTGTGGGCCAATGCCAAAGTCACTTGGTGGTGCTCGATACTTTATGACTTTCATTGATGATCATTCTCAAAAGACATGGGTATACACTCTAAATTCAAAAGATCAGGTGTTAAAAGTTTTCAAGCAATTTCTGAACCTGATTGGGAGGCAAACTAGCAAAAAGCTGAAGTGTATTTGAACAGACAATGGTGAAGAGTACGTTGGATCATTTGTTGCTTATTATAAAGAGCATGGCATTCAACATCAAACAACATACCCTAAAACATAATAGTTAAACGACTTAATTGAGAGGATGAATAGGACTTTGATGGAGAGAATGAGATGCTTACTCTCACATGCAAAGTTACCTTAGATGTTTTGAGGTGAAGCATTGTTGGCAGTTACTCACGTGTTGAACCTTTCAATTTGAGTTCCTCTACAGTATGATATTCTGGAGAAAGTATGGCAAGGAAAGACTATCTCTTATGACCATCTGCGAATGTTTGGCTGTAAAGTCTATGTGCATGTTGTGAATGATAAGAGGTCTAAACTTGATGTCAAGACATGATAATGTGTGATTATTGGCCATGGCCAAGATTAATTTCGCTATAGATTCTATGATCCAGTCACGAAAAGGCTTGTCAGAAGCTGTGACACTATATTTGTTGAAGATTAAACCATTGAAGATACTGATAAAACTGAGAATGATGCTTCAAGATCTAATTGTACTTCAATAGACTTACAATTGCTTCCCCCAACAATAATGCAAAGTCAGGTTGGAGATGATGTACAAGTTGATCAACCAAAGGAAAATGATCATGATAGTCCTATTGAGAATGAACCAATTAATGTTGATGAAGATGATGTTCATTATCAACCACCAACACCAGTGGGTTCTCTAGTTTTAAAGAGATTTAATAGAATTAGACAACGTTCTACTAGATATTCTAAAAATGAGTATGTGTTATTGATTGATGGAGGAGAACTAGAAAGCTTTGAAGAAGCTATGAGTGATGAACACATGAAAAAGTGTATTGATGCATGTAAGAAGATATAAGATCCTTGTATGAGAATAAAAAATTTGAATTGGTGAAGTTGCCAAGAGGCAAAAGGGTTTTAAAAAATAAATTGGTATTTAGAATTAAATTTGAAGAATCTAATTTCCAGCCACGGTTCAAACCAAATTAGTTGCCAAAGTTTTCAGCCAAAAGAAAGGTATTGACTTTGATGAGATTTTTTCACCGGCTGTGAAAAATGACATCCATTTGTATAGTTTTGGGACTTGCAGAAAGTCTCGACTAGGAGATTGAGCTGATGGATTTAAAAACTGCCTTTCTACATGGTGACTTGGAGAGGAAATATACATGGAGCAACTAGAGAGTTTCAAAATAAATGGACAAGAGGACTATGTTTGCAAGCTAAAAAAAAACCTTGCATGGTTTGAAACAAGCACCCAGACAGAGGTATAAGAAGTTTGAGTTGATTATGGGGGAGCAAGGCTATAAGAAGACTACTTTTGATCATTACATGTTTGTACAGAAGTTCTTTGATAATGATTTCATTATCTTATTGCTTTATATGGATAATATGCTGATTGTTGGGCATAATATCTCCAGAATTAATAGCCAGAAGAAGTAGTTAAGTAAGTCTTTGCCATGAAAGACTTAGGCCCAGCAAGCAAATTCTTGGCATGATGATAACAAGAGATAGAGGTGCCAAGAATTGTGGTTATCATAGGAGAAGTACATTGAGAAAGTACTTCAGAAGTTCAATATGGAAAAGGCTAAAATGGTTAATTGTCCTCTTGCTAATCACTTTAGATTAAGTTCCAAACAATGCCCTTCTATAGATAAAGAGAAGGAAGAAATGGAAAAAGTTTGATATGCTTCAGCGATTGGAAGCTTAATGTATGCCATGGTATGAACACGGTCAAATATTGCTCAATTAGTCGGTCTAGTAAGTAGGTTCCTTTCAAATCCTAGTAAAGAATATTAGGCTGTAGTTAAATGGACTTTCAGCATGACATATAAAAAAAAAAAAGTTAAATTCCAACGTGGGTCCCTCTAATTCTTTTTTTTCTTAAATGAGTACCCTACCTTAGAGTTATCCTATCAAAGTACCCTATCTAATTATGCATGTCCCATATAGATACTTTCCATCCATTTCATCATAAAAAAAGATGGATTTTGATTATGTGGCATTAATTAATGTTAAAATAAATAAAATAACAAGTTTGGTTCTTAAAACTTTTTCAATTAATAATTTTAACCCTTGCAAACTTCCTAAATATCAAGAATGACCCCAACTTTTTTATTTTCTCCTTTCAAACACAACATCTAGAACATTAACCCAACCCAATAAAACCATGGAATTTCCAATTCTTAGAACTTTCTGAGTTCAAAAACCACAACCAAAATTTGGAAATTGGTTCGATTTTGCCATCGTGCACGGTGGCAATGACATTTGCTAGTTATGGCCTCCAACTTCCCCTTGATTTGGTGGCAACAGCAGTCGCACGGTAAACTAATGGCGGCAACGGCGTGCTACGATTTGGCCAAGGATGAGGATGCTAACGACCGGATGGCAATCTTCGCAATCATTGGATGGTGATCTTCACGATCTTTGGACGGAAATCTTCGTGATATAGGCAACAGTGATCTTCAAGATTTTGTGGTGCCAGCGATCGGATAGCGAGGATGAGGATGCATGACTGATTTCATGATGAGGGAAATTTTGGCGTCCTCCCTGGTGGACGTACGCCAGGGACGGAACTGTTCAACCATGTGAAAAGTAGGGTGTGGAGTTGGAGGGATAAGAAAAGTTATGAATTTTCTATCGTAATAAATAGAGATAAGAAGATATTATCAGGCGAGTTTAATAACTGATCCAAATCAATTTCAATTTCTAATTTTGGTTTCACACCGCAATATTTAGTTGAACGTAACAGAGTCGAAAAGGAAACCAGTGTGATTCTCTCCTTTTCATTATGAATATGCTTGATCTAAACCACATCCACTGTATGCTCCTTGTCCAAAATCCTCTGTATAATAACCACTTTGAAAGTTGTGGACGCTCCTACTGGTTATAATAACCACATCCCCTGTATGCTCCCTATCCAAAATGCGTAGAAGCACAAATTATTTAGAAAGCACTCAAACGATTTCATTAATCATAGTACAAGAAAAATAAAATAAAATACAGGAAAACCATATTTCAATCAATAATATCTCTTATTTGAACCATCGATTTTGACAGTTCAAGTAACTTTGTACAGCAATACACACCTTTATTTGAAACACACACCAAATCACTTTAACAGAGTGAGGAAAAACAAAGACCAAAGTCAAGTTACTTCCCTCATCTATTCAACTTACAGAATTCATTTTTTTTCCATGAGACATTATTCCATCATCTACACAAATGCTAATCTACACACCTACAGACAACAATCTCAGCAACTGACTGGCGATAGACACCAGTTAGACACAAACTTAGACACCACTGCACTAGCGATAGACACCAGTTAGACACAAACTTAGATGACTTTGCACTGGCGATAGACACCAGTTAAACACAAATAGTACACTATATTTTATACCACTACACAGTATACAGCAACAACTTATACTCCTCCACAAAGAACACTAAATGCACCTCGTACAAAAGTAAAAACCAGTACACCTGTAAAACAATTTCTCACAATTGCAGAAGCACTCACCAAGCACCTATTTCCCACCAGACACCAATTAACAACAAAATAGACACCAGACACCAACTAACAACAAAATATACACCAGTACACCCATACCTTTCTTTCATTCCTCCACCTGGTGCTGTAGGTGGTTCTGTTGCATCCCTATCTTGCACTCCTTAACAAATTTCCACATGCAACAAATATCAGAACCAAAATCCAAACAAAACACCTCAACACCCATACCCGACACCCATAATAACCCACATAGACACCATGAATTAAAAGCCATCCCAAACCAATTCTTTATGTAGTAAGAACAACCTGCATCGGCGATTCGGTGGCTATACAGCATCCCTTTAATCTTTCTGTCTCCATCTTATTTGTAACATTCTGACTGGCGGCCCGTACCATCTCTCCTGGAATGGTTGTCGTCCGTCGGACGGCGATCGTACAGCATCCCTGGCATCCTTCTTTTTGCAAATCGACTTCAAAATTCTGTCCGCTGTCGTCTGCCATTGCCTCAAACAGATGCGCTCCAATTTCTCTTCTGCGTCGCGATTTGGTCTCCACACTGCCCCTTGCGAAGATGGGAAAAAAAGGAGTCCAGAGTATACCACTTAAATGTCCGTACTTACCTTCTTAAATTCCTGATAATTCGGTTATTTATCTTTATCTCTTCATATTTCCAATCGCGCGGCCCGCCTAAACTTTAAGACTGACGTTATATACTTAACAGAAAACATCCAGGCGTACGTACACCATGGTGGATATTCTCATATCTCGATGGCAACAAACCTAGCAAGAAACCCACCGGATCCGACGAATTTTTTTCCCCTCTTCTTGGTGTAACTCCCAGATCTGCTGATTCCTACTCCATTTTTCTCGAAACCCCTTCCTCTTTTTCCACATAACTCCTAGATTCGTTGTTGTTGCAACAAAATCTTTGTCAGATCATGAGGATATGTGAAATCTGGGAGTTTCAGTTTGCTTGCTGTCATCATGAGAGATATGAGAATATCCACCATGGTGTACGTACGCCTGGATGTTTTCTATTAAGTATATAACGTTAGTTTTAAAGTTTAGGCGGGCCACGCGATTGGAAAAATTAAGAGATAAAGATAAATAATAGAATTATCAGGAATTTAAGAAGGTAAGTATGGACATTTAAGTGGTATACTCTAGACTCCTTTTTTCCCATCTTCGTAAGGGGGAGTGTGGAGACCAAATCGCGACGTAGAAGAGAAATTGGAGTGCATCTGTTTGAGGCAATGTCGAACGACGGCGGACAGAATTTTGAAGTCGATTTGCAAAAAGAAGGATGCCGGGGATGCTGTACGATCACCGTCCGACGGACGACAGCCATTCTAGGAGAGATGGTATAGCCCGCTAGTTAGAATATTGCAAATGAGATGGAGACAGAAAGATTAGGGGGATGCTGGACAGCCACCGAATCACCGATGTAGGTTGTTCTTACTACATAAAGAATTGGTTTGGGATGGCTTTTAATTCATTCAAGTTTGTGTCTAACTGGTGTCTATCGCCAGTCATTCATTGAGATTGTTGTCTGTAGGTGTGTAGATTAGCATTTGTGTAGATGATGGAACAATTTCTCATGGAAAAAAATGAATTCTGTAAGTTGAATAGATGAGGGAAGTAACTTGACTTTGGTCTATGTTTTTCCTCACTCTGTTAAAGTGATTTGGTGTGTGTTTCAAATAAAGGTGTGTATTGCTGTACAAAGTTACTTGAACTGTCAAAATGGATGGTTTCAGGTATAATTGCTTCAAATAAGAGATATTATTGATTGAAATATGGTTTTTCTGTATTTTATTTTATTTTTCTTGTACTATGATTAATGAAATCGTTTGTGCTTTCTAAATAATTTGTGCTTCTACGCATTTTGGACAGGGAGCGTACAGGGGATGTGGTTATTATAACCAGTGGGAGCATCCACAACTTTCAAAGTGGTTATTATACAGGGGATTTTGGATAGGGAGCATACAGGGGATGTGGTTTAGATTAAGCATATTCATAATGAAAAGGAGAGAATCACACTGGTTTCCTTTTCGACTCTGTTACGTTCAACTAAATATTGCGGTGTGAAGCCAAAATTAGAAATTGAAATTGATTTGGATCAGTTATTAAACTCGCCTAATAATATCTTCTTATCTCTATTTATTATGATAGAAAATTAAAAACTTTTCTTATCACTCCAACTCCACGCCCCACTTTTCACACCGTTAAACAATTCCATCCCTGGCGTATGTCCACCAGGGCGGACGCCAGAATTTCCCATTGCCAACAGTAACTAGGTGAGGGAGGTCTGGCTGGGTTATTTATTTTTTCCGGAAGATAAAGAATTATAGGAGTGAATTTGGGGAAATTTTAAAGGTTTGGGTAGGTTTTTGATGTTCATGAAGTTTAAAAGGTTTAGAATTACTGATTGACAAAGTTTCAGGACCAAAATTATTATTTTACATTTATTTTAATGTTAATTCATGCCACGTCAGTAATTTTCTTCCAATTTAACCCTAAAGTATATAGAAATGACCTAATTGGGACACGACAATTGAGATATGGTATTTTGATAGAATAACCTTAAGGTAGGTACTCGTTTAGGACAAAAAAATTAAGCTAAGGGATCTCCGATAGAATTTACCCACAAAAAAAAAAAGGTTGAACCTAACTTAAGATAAAGATTTAATTCATTTAGCATTAAGTTAGATTAATCCAAATATGCTTTTAGGGCTTTTTTTTCTGGAATCAATATTATCTAAAATTAATATTCCCTCTGTCCCATATTCTTTACACTGTTTTTCTATTTGGGCTGTCCCAAATTCTTTGCACAATTTCCCATTTTGGTAAGTTTTACTAACCTAAATGATGATTATGCCCTTTACAATTCTTGCCAAATTTCCAAAATTGATTCTAACAGTTTAACATCATCGTTTGGGATGCGGCTGGGAGATTAAGCAAGGTGATTGAGAATGGTGCGACCGAGCACGGCAGTGGATCAAGGATGGAGATTGAGAATGGCAATCAAGAACGAGAATGGCAATTGAGAACAGAGATGGAGAACAAAGATTGAGAACAATGGCGGATCAATGATGGAGATTCAGAAGAGTGATTGAGAACGGCGCGATTGTGCATGGTGGTGGATCAAGGAGACAATGGTGTGATTGAGTACTTTGGCAGATCAAGGAAGTGATGGGGCCATCGTGGAAGGCAGCGGATCAAGGAGGCAATAGTGCGATTGTGGACGAAGGTAGCAAATCGAGGACCGATGTGATCATGGATGAAGGCGGGAAATCAAGGACCATGGACCCAGCTTCCATGGTTGCCGCCGTTTCATATCCGGCGGTGTAGCATACGACGAGATGCAATTGGTTCTGCAACGAGGATGGAAGGAAGAATCAAGGTTGGCAACGGAAGGAGTGGCAGAGAGAGTAAAACAAAGAGCGCTGGAGAATGGCGTCACAGGCAAAGAGGGAAGAGAGGAGTTCAAGGGGCAAACTTGGAATAGAGGAGGAAAATAGTAGCACATCTTAGTCTGTGTGCAAATCCAAATGGTGCAAACAAATTGGGATGGAGGGAGTACTATATAACAACAACAACAACAACAACAATAATAAGAATAATTCGTTGAATAACATTTTTATGGTGTAATTGAATTTTATTTAATATTTTATTTTCAATAAGTAAAACATTCATAGTAATTACACTACAAAAATGTTATTCAATGAATTATTATACATATATAGAATTAGTTTTCAAATGATATTAATTTCATATGAAAATCTTGTAAAAATAAAAATAAATCATTTTGGATTAATTAACTTTAAAAAACCATTTAATTTTTTTATGTATATCATTTAAACCTTAAACCTTCAAGTTAGAGCATTCATGAAGACTTATAACTCTTTAATAAGTAGGGCAAGCCAACTACATAACTCTAATTCCTGTTGATTGTATAAGGTCCCAATTGGTGTTGATTAAGCCAAGGGTTTAAATTCCTTTGAGGAGCATTTATGAAGCCTTATAACTCTTTAATACGTAGGTCAAGTCAATCAAATAACTCTAATTCCACTTGACAGTATGAGCCCCAATTGATATTGATAAGGCCAAGGGTTCAAGTTTAGTAGTCAAAATAATAAATTTCTTAAAAACTAAAGGTTAAACGCATCCCACTTTGCATTTTTTTCCTCTCTCATTATATTTCTTGTATTTTATTACTACTAAATATCTAATTAAATAGGCAACCACATAATTAGATCTCTGTTAGATGATTCTTTTCCTTTTCCTATTTTTAGAATCCTAATACTAACATAAATTTAATTAAATAATAAATATAAAATTTTTATAATATTAAAAGAGAAAAAGAACTTACAGTTTCAAGGTAAAGAAAAAATTATAGATGAATTACTATACAGTGTTCACTTATACATATTTTTAATATATAAAATTATATTTCACTATCCAATACTTATAGATTTATATGTGAAACTTTAGCAAGAGTTTTGCTAAATAAAAAGCTTTCATGGCATATAATCATCCAAGTTACAAAACTAAAGAAACTTAATTGAAAAAAATTTTATGTTCAAAGGTACCTTTTATAGTAGTAAAAATTTTAGCATGATTTCTACCATATATTTAAATCTTTTATTCAAATAAAAGACATAACTCTAAAGGTTTTTGAAAAGCTAAGTTGAAATTTTAATTTTAATAAAATATGTATTGTACTTGAGATATTATTTCGTAGTAATATAGAACCAAGTGAAATGTTTGATGCAAAAAAAAAAAAAAACTTTAATGGCAATTTAAGAGCTTTAGATAAGATTAAAACAATAAATTGCACATAACACCTAATTCTATAACATAGAATCAAGGAATGACAAGTTTGTAGTAAAAAGTAAATATTAGTGGCAACTTAAGGGCTTTTTTAGTGTTCTAGTACTAACATAACTTCAATTAAATAGAAAATGACAAAATTGGGTTTAATTAAAAGAATAAAATAACTTATAATGTAGGGATAAAAAAGTCATTCAACATTAGTGCACCGTTGTACTTTTTATAATACTAGTCATTTGACACGTTCTTCGAATTTAAATAAAGTGCATGTAATTTGCACATGTTTTTTGATGTTTGAAATATTAGGAATATTTTAAAATTTTATTTAATTAAATAAAAAAATACTCTATTTAATATTTTTTAAATCTTTCAAAAACTTGATCAAAGAAAAACACCATAGGCATAAATAAATAAAAAAATAGCACATAATAGGTATAAAAAGCACAAACTACTATTAAATATGCCCTTAGTTTTTAGTTGAAATAATACATACTCCTTTTGTCCCACTAATGTTGTTCCATTTGGTTTAATGTGGAGATTAAGAAAGTGAAAAAATTTTGTATATTGTTTTCACTTTTACCCTTAACCTTTTACCCGTAAATCAAGAGAGTTAGAAAAAGTGGATATTAAAATGATAATTTGAAAGGTATTATGATAAAGTAAGTTACTAAGTGTGAAAATGTTGTAAAGTTTTAAGACAGCTCAAAAAAGAAAATGGTGCAAGGAATATATTTCATTCAAGATTAAAAAGGAAAATTTGGTTCTAAACTTTGTGAATATTTAATATACTCAAATTTTGTGGCTACTACCTAACCTTTAATTCATGATTCCATATTATCCTTAACATATTAAATATTTTCTTTTGGTTCTAAACATTTTAAATATTTTATATTAATCCTTAATTGAATGAAATTTGTTATCTCTGAGTAATTGTGTAATATTGGTTTTTTAAATTATTTTAAATTTTCTTATAAGGCGGGACCAAATTGAAATTTTTTTAATGAGTTTTAATGAATAAAGAATAGTCAAAAGGTCGGGATAAAAACAAAATGACGATGAAAATGTTATGGATTAGTTCCGTAATTTATCCCACATAAACCTTGAATATTAAAGAAGTTCAATTTTGTAACATATGTAATTTAATTATAACTTTTCATCCAATAGAACCCCAAACTTTTTCCTTTATTATACTTAAGCCCCCACACAATCAAAATCTTCACCACAATTCTAAAATTACCAATTTATTCAAAACTTGTAAAAGCAAAAAATTTCCAAAAATATAAATTTATTAATAACTTCTCTCCAAACACCTATTAGACTTCTTCTATGTTGCAAGCCTCTACTATAAAATATGATGTTCAAACAAAAGTTACTTTCAATTTAATACAATTCATAATATGTAAATTTATTTTACAATTATTGGAAACTAAAATTGGATTTGGGTAGAATTTCATGTTTCATAGAACTCAAGTTTAAAAGTCTATCAAAAAAATATGTTCAATGTTATGTGTGAAAAATTTAATATTTTAGGTAGTTATATTTGATAATTTCAAACCTTATAATTCAAGGGTAAAAGTGATCAAATTTAAAAGCAATTAATTTGATAAAATCTTTCTATAAATGACCTATTTGATAGCTCTATAAATTTAGGGGTATGTTTGTTGTAAAATTTGAATATAGTAGAAACTTAGGAAATTCATTTATCAAATTTCATTTTGATGGTACTAATGCAATTAAATATTCAATATCAAATTTAGCTTTTATCGAAAGAGTAAAGTAAGTTATTGCTTAAATACCACAAAGGAAATCTTTCCATAAAAGTAAATTTAAGAAGTTTAATTGTGATTCAAATTTAAGATATAGCAATATATTTCAGTCAAGTTAAATGGTTGTTAAATTGATAAAATATTGGGTTGAAGGACTTGATTTACTCTATTAAAAGTTTATGGTCTATTTTTTGTAAATTTTCTTGCAAATAAAAGCCCATTAAAGCAAAAAATTGTTCCAATGTATGTTCTTGTTCAATATTTTTTTCATTTTCTTATAGAATTCTAGTATTGATATAACTTTAATTGAATAATAAATTTAGCCCCAGCTAGTAAGCTCAGTTGTCCTAGAGGGATGTTAGGCCTAGTATGGCTCAGGTTTGAATCTCCAAAAACTTTGCCTGGCAAAAAAACATGGGAAATTTGGTTTTGCCTTTTAGCTTTGAGAAACATGAAAAGTAACCTTTATAATTTATGAACTTTCAAATACACACTGAACATTCTCACTTAAATGCTTCTAATTACTTAAAAATGTTAATTTTTTAGTTCTCACAAAAAGAGTAAAATGAATTATAATGTAATAATAAAAGGCCAAGCCATATGTTTCACTTAATTATGCACTTAATTATAAAGAAATCATAATGATATTTTTGTTTCTATGTTAATATTTTTACTATTAAATTAACTCAACACCTAATACTTATGATTTAAGAGTAAAAAGTCAAGTCAATCTATGTATCTTCACTATTATTATTTGTCATATTAAGTTGCACTTTTAATTTCTAATAAAAACATTTAATTTACCAATTGTGCAAGAATTAGGGTTCCTTGAATCTTTAGCCAACAAGTAATTGAATCTTTTGTTTCTTTGACAGCAAGAAACCATCTTGGTAGTGATTCTAGCAACAAAATGTCAAAGAAAAATGTGTTTCAAGAAAATATTTAATAACTCTTGCACAATTTCCCTCAGTTTTGTATCCAAAACCATAGTTTTCATTCAATTTTGCTTTTTTGTGCTTTTTCTTGTTGTTCTTGCAATATTTCATTGTGAGAGCTTCTGAACCCTTTAAGGCCTTTCAATTTTTTTTTCCCCACATCCTTTTTAACTAACAACATTGGTTTCAAAGAAATTTAGGTTTTCTTGTGTGCTTGAGAATAGTTTGCTTAGAACTTTTGAGGATTCTTTAATAGCAATATTCTCACTATCAAAATTGAAAGTTTGAGTGTTATAGGGTAGAATTCTTCATTTTTTGGTAGCATGATGGAAAGTTTTAAGGAGTATGACTTAAAAGTCATGATGGATTGTTTGATGGCCAGGATGGATGCCAACGACTAGAAGGTAAAAGAAATTGGTTCCAAGTTGTCCAACAATGAGGGTTCATCCACCAAGGTGCAAAAGAAGTCTAGTCCATTGAGAAGAAAGGTAAGGATAAAGGATTCTAAAGATAAGTATAAGGAGAGTAAGAGTTCTTTGTTTTCAGGTCCAATAGAAAGGAGATATAAACACATTGAGATGGAGGTGCCACATTAAGATCTTTTCCATTCAAGGGGTAAGGTTTAAGGCCAAGTTTGTAGTCTGATCATTGATAGAGAAAGTTATGCAAATTTGGCAACCACAAACATGGTGGAAAAGCTTCACTTGCAAACCTTCCCATGTTCATGGCCATACAAGCTACATTGGCTTAATCATGATGAAGTGGAGGTACCGAGCGAGTATTTTTTTCCTTTTACTTTGGGAAAATATGTGGATGGCATATTTTATGATGTAGTGCCTATACTAATTGGACAGGTTATTCTTGGATAGCCATGGTGTAAAGAAAAGGAGATTATTTGTGATACATGCACAAAAAAGGTTTGTCTTGTACATCTTGGTCAAAGCCTTACACTTGTACCTTTGAATTCTACTAAAGTGGCTAAAGATCACAAGTTTTTTGGTGAGCTTAAGAGAAAAAGAATTGAGAGGAATGTTAAGGGCCTAAGAGAAAATCAAAAGGGGAAAGATGAGAGAAAATTAGAGTGTTGTGATACAAGTGAAATTGAGCAAAAAGTGAGTTTTAGAGAGTTGTTGAGAGAACAAATTGAGTGCAAAGTTGAGACAAGATGATAGTGCAATGAGCCTAAACCCAGTGAAGAAAGGGAAACCTGCAAAAAAGCCTTACTTTCATCTAACATAATAAAGTCTTTTTCTAGTGTTATGTTGTCTTCTTTTCAGGAATAAAATGGAAATGAGCTAAAAAAGTCAAGCGAGCTACTGCCCATCCAAGAAGTTGGTGTTCTTAATATTTCAAGTTATGTTCTATTCATCAAACCAACTAAAGAGATTGAAAATGAAACCATGAGTATTATATTGCCCATGCACAAAAAGGAGGATACATGGAGACTGAAACCCTATTCTGTAATATATTTCACTTTTTTTAAATAGACTTGATATTGTCTTGAATGATTTTGATATGTCAAATCATGTTTTGCTTCTAACCTTGTTTTGCAAGATGGATATCATCATCCTAGATTGAGATAAGGAAGTAAGCATGAAATTTTGACAAATCTGGTTTTGAATCTTCTAATTCTTTAGTTTTGTCAAATTCTTTTTTTAATTCCATGAGTCTTTCTAAAGAAAAATCTGTCTTGTAATTCATTGTTTCTGAGTTTGTTTCTTTTGCATCCATTTCACATTGTCTTCTTTTACCTCCAGTTAAATATATTTTCTTTCAATTTTCATGCATGAATTGGTTTCTACACATGCATTACATATTTCTTTGATTCCCATTCATGTTCAATCAATTTTTGTGCATCATTCTTTAAATTCCAACAAGCATTGTTTGTCTTGACATATGCGCCACACATATTTTTTAGTTCTTTGAATCATGAATCATGTACAAGTTTGAAACCATTGGTTATAAAGGAAAACATTGTGAAAATTGGTTTCAAATATGATTTTGTGAGGAAGCATATAGTGCTCATTGTTTTGTTACATAAATCATACAATTCTTGGAGTTTTATGTACAATAGCATGCATACATGTACAATTCTAGGAGTTTTAGCATTAGTTTCACTTAATCCTATCTATTTTTGTCTTGTTTTGAACAAAATGCCCAGGATCTTTGTAAAATTTGTGCATCTATGTTCTTTTGCTTGTTTAGGCAAAATTGAGTTCAATTCTGGTTTGTTTGAATGGCCTATGCATAACTTGTGCTTTTTCATGATCATAATATTTTTGCAAGTTTAGGTCTATTTGTTTTGAATGTATACAATGCCCTTGATGTAAATTCTTTCTACACTTTTCCTAGTTGTGAGAATAGTGTTTTTGAGATGGCATACACCTTTAATATTCTAGATTTATTGATGCCATGCATACCCCATTGATTTCTCAAAAAATTGTAGAATTCATGATTTTCATGAGAATTCTTTGTGTGTTTTCTCTAGATCTAATTATAACATGCAAGATTCATTACTTTTGCATGGTAATTACATGAATCTTTATGTTTTAGCCACATTTTGTGTATTGCAAAGTAATGGAAGTGTTGCCTAGGGTTGAGATGAAAGTTGTGCAAACTTTTGGATTTTTTCTACTAATTGTTTCTAACATTGTTTTTGAACTTGGAGGTATCAAAATTATCTTTAAATTTGCATACTGGTTCAGGTTTTGCCGAAGAGAAGAGCTCCATACACAAACATTCCTTGTTATTGGTGCTTATGTGTTAGGCAAGTGCCTAAATAGTGTTTCTTTCATCCTTACTGATTCAATTCCCTTTTCCAATGTAGGTTTTGATTTGAATATGAATCTTTTTAAAGAAGGGGGAGTTGATGCATATCATGGGAGCACCCTCATGGATATTTTAGGAGTTCTTGAAAAGATTGAAGCTAAGGAGCTCAAATTGGCATATTTAAGCACCTTTTGGAGCTTGCACACCAAAGTTCAAGCAGAAGAGGCTTTGGTCATGATCTATGCCCTACAATTGAATTCACACATGAGGTTGCATCTTTTCAAGAAAGAAAATCAGCCTATGCTTCAAGGGAAGGCCATGACACAAATGGAAGCCTCAAAGTGCACCTACAAGCCATAATGGTACAAGTTCAAGATACACGGATTTATGGCTATTCAAAAGGAGATATTTCAAGTCAATACACATTTCTTATAATATTTTCTATCTATTTAGGCCAAGATAAGGTAGCATACTTTGAGGGAAGCCAAATGGCTAAGTTCTTGTCATCATGCACAAATGAAGCAAAAAGAAGCCAATATGATGCCAAAAGGACTCATGCAAATTTGAACATTTTGACATATTTTCTAAGGTTCCTAAACATGGATTTACATGGTTCAAGCTACAGGAAGGGTCAGGATACGTTCAAGAACAATTTGGCCGCTTAAAACTTGTTTCACACATGTTTGTTAGCACATATGCACATTCTAGTGAGTTTTGTGTCTTATTTTGGTTGAGAGTTGTTGTTCTAGCAAGAATACATTATTTTGCACATGTTTTATTTAGGTTGGTCAAACCTGGCTGTTTTCTAATTTATATTAGAGTTTTTGGCTTAGTTTGATACAAGTTCTAATTGTTTTAGGACTTCTAGCTTAATAAGAGATTTTAGCTAATTTGTTTCCTATGTAATTCAAACTTCTTGGCCCACAATCTACTTGTAAACATACAGATCTGAAATTTACAAAATATTTCTTGAGAAGCTTTTCTCTTAAGTTTTTTGTAAACTTGCCTTGGTGCATAAGGGAGCATGGCTTTCTTTGTTCCTCTTTATACTTCTCATTTTTAACCATAAGTTGGTTTGGAGTAGGGGTCAAATTCTAGTATCTTAAGTTGTTGTTTATGAAACTTGTTAGTAACTTGTGCGAATTGTTTGGTCTTTACACCAACAGGGCTTGCATCACCTACGAGGATTTCTATGACTACTCACTCATGAATTTGAATGAAAGCAACAAAGAGAAAGATAAGTGTGTATACATGATAATGGAAGGGAGAAATGAAGATATGAAACAATAGAAAAGATATCACCATAATCCAGTTATAAAACATTTACATGAGGCTCGAAGGTAAGACCTTTATAACTCTAAGCTTTAATTACCAAAAGCATTTTAAGTTTTATGCCTATGTCTCATTAGCTAGATGCTAGATTCCAAAGTATTTTTAACTTTAAAAAACCAACTTTCATCACAAACAACCAAATTATTTCAGGGTGATGTGAACCTCGTTGGTATAATGACCAAGAAATGCACCCAAGATACTACAAGCTCTAAAAAAACACCTTCCAAATGCATAGGTAAACCCCACCTTACTCAATTTGTTAATAGAAATGGGAATTTTAGGAAGAAACACAAAGAAGTTAGAAAAACTCCTATGTGCTAAAATAAGTTCACAAAGAATAATGGAGAGAAAACTCTATAGCAACTATTTGTATAAATCAAATTCTGAGTATTACAGTGATAAGTGTAGTCTTATAAAAAGCTTTTAGGCCTTACTTATG
Source organism: Aquilaria sinensis (assembly GCA_005392925.1). NCBI lineage: Eukaryota > Viridiplantae > Streptophyta > Magnoliopsida > Malvales > Thymelaeaceae > Aquilaria > Aquilaria sinensis. The sequence goes on along the minus strand of SMDT01000213.1, from coordinate 27,531 downwards.
TAAAATTGCTAATCAATAAAGAAATAGAGAAGTATAAAGTAGCTCTAAGTCCTAAACTAGCATGAACACTCATAAAACATGCAAAACAACCTCCTTGCAACGTACAAAACATGTTTCCAAAGCAAGCATGTGCAAAATATGTGTTTTTGACACAAAATAACTAAAGTAAATGTATTGGTACACTTTAGTCCTTGGATAAGCCCTTGGGGTGCCTCATGGGTGTATGTCGGTGCTTGAAAAGAGCTCGAGCTCCTGGGATGTACCTTAGACCCTTAGGGGTATTAAGGGTTTGTGGTGCACTATGGTCGAATATGGACACTAGGGTGTACGCTCTTAAGGTGCAAATATAAAATTGGGTGCACTTAGACCTTAAACCTCAATAAAATTGATCTATTGCTTGGATTGGCTCCAATTATGCTCCTTTGGGTCTCGATAAAAGTCTCCAACCTTATGTTGCTTAATTAATTCTTGAAGTGCCATTCTTAGCTCTTTAGCCCTTTCCCTTATGATTGGCCCCTTGGTGGTCCTTAGAGGGTCTTAAGGTGTCCTTGGCAAGTTGTTATCAACTCCCCCTTACTCAAACAAATTTGTCCTTGCATTTGGAGCATTATCAAACAAAGAAAAAAAACAGTAAATTTAGCACTTACGTTATACTCGCCTAGCAAACCAAGCTTGTAAGCATTATCATCAATCTTCTTGATAAATTGAAAAGAACCATCTTCTCTTGGATGCCATTTTATCTTTTTCTATGCTAGAAACCTTTTTTTTCTTATGTGCACCCAAACCTAATCTCCAAGCTCAAAGGTCATTTTCTTGTGCCCTTTATTGGCTGATTTTTTAAATTTTTAACTCTTGTTTTCAATTTGTATCTTTACCTTTTCATACATGTTTTGAAGTAAATCTGCCGTTCTAGGACCATTTAAGCCAAAAAAACTCATTAGTAGGCAAAGACATAAGATCTAATGGAGTCAATGGATTAAAGCTATACACACCTTAAAAGGTGGGTGAATATCCAATAGTTCTATGTACATACTTATTATATGGAAATTCAACATGTGGCAAACAATCATCCTAAGACTTCAAATTGCCCTTAATAATGGCTATAAACAACGTAACCAAAGTTTTATTTGTTACCTCATAAACAATTATCCTTGGAACACCATGCAAATGAACCATATCTCTAAAGATTATCCAGCCACATTCAGAGCATCATTTATCTTATGGGATGAAATAAAGTATGTGATCTAAAAGAACCTATCCTTAATAACAAAGATTGAATTTTAGCCTTTTGTAGTTCTAGAAAGTCCTACAATAAAGACCATAGATATGTCCGTCCAGAGAAGTGAAAAAATGGGTAAAAGAGTATATAATCCGTGAAAAGTTTCTCTAGACTTAGCCTTTTTGCAAATAATGCAATGCTCACAAACCTTTTCAACATCCATTTTCATGTATGGTAAAAAAAGTGTTTTTTCAACGTATCCAATGTTTTAGGCAAACCAAAATGCCCCATGAGTTTGCCACTGTATGCTTCTTTAGTAAGCAACTCCCTTAATGATGTTTAAGGTATACACAACTTGTTTTCCCTAAAAGAAAAAGTCATCTTGTCGATAAAACTTATCTAAAGCAATTTTGGCACATTTTCCATAAATCTCACCAAAATTAAGATCAATTCCATAAAACTGCTTAAAATGCTCAAATCCAAGCAATTTAGCATCAACAGTAGAAAGTAAGGTGTACCTCCTAGAAAGTGCATCCACAACTATATTGTCCTTACCTTTCTAGTATTTGATGACATATAAGAAGGATTCAATAAACTCTACCCATCTTTCATGCCTAATGTTTAACTTACCTTCGCCTTTAAGATGCTTGAGTGGTTGATGGCCTATGTGAATCATAAATTCCTTAGGCCATAAGTAATGCTGCCATGTTTCCAATTCTCTCACTAAGGCATACATCTCTTTCCTATAAATTGGGTAGTTCAATGTTGCACCATTATGTTTCTCACTAAAATAAGTAATGAGGCAACATTCTTGAATTAAAAAGCTCTAATACATATTCCTAAAGCATTATACTCAATCCCAAAATTTTTAGTGAAGTTAGGTAGTGCCAATAATGGTGCATTGCATAATTTCTCCTTTAACAACAAAAATGAATCATTTTGTGCTCTTTCCTACTTAAAATAACATTCTTTTTAACAATTTATGTAAAAGGTGTTGTAATGGTAGAAATGTTCTTAACAAACCTTTTATAGAAACATGTTAAACCATTGGAAAATCATAAGTCAAAAACAGATGTTGGAATAGGACAATCTTGGATGGCTTGTACCTTTTCTTACTCAACTTCAACACCCTTAGAACTCACAACATAGCCTAGAAATATGACATGATTAGTGGGAAAAGAACACTTCTTTAAGTTACTATACATCTTTTGCCCTTGTAATTACCCAACATTTGTTCTGAACATTCTACATAATCTTCCAGGCCTTATTATAAACTAGAATATTATCAAAATAAACAATAATAAATTTGCCTATAAAATCACGTAAAACATGGTTTGTAAGCCTCATAAAAGTGCTAGGTGAATTAGTTAGATGAAATGGCTTCACTAACCATTTATATAACCCAAATTTAGTTTTAAAAAGCTATTTTTCATTCATCCCCCTCCCTAATATGAATTTGGTGATAACCTTTCTTCAAATCAATCTTAGAAAAGATGGCAAAACCATGCAATTTATCAAGCATATCATTTAATCTCGGGATAGAATAATGGCACTTAAAGTGATTTTGTTAACAGGACTACAATCCATGTACGTTCTTCGTGAACCATCTTCCTTAGGCACCAAAAGCACAGGTACAACACATAGACTCATGCTCTCTCTAACATAGACTTTTGCCAATAAATCCTTCATTGGCCTTTGAATTTTCTTTTTCTTCTTAGGATTGCTCTTATAAGTAAGCCTTTTTGGAATAGGAACTCCTAGAATGAAGCCAATTTAATGCTTAATGGCTCGAATTGGTGGCAATCCACTTGGTTCCTTAGGAAATACATCTTCAAAGTCTTGCAGCAAAGACATAACAACACTAGGTAAAAAAGTGGTTAGCTCATTTACAGCAAAAAAAAAAATCTTTATAAAGTTAAAAAAACAATGGTTTTTATGATTAGAATGTTTGCCTTACATCTCTCATTTTAGCCAAATGATATTCTTTTCTTCTCTCAACTTCCCTATCTTAATTTTCTCTCAGTTGAACTCTTCCCATAAATTTCATACCAAGTCCTCTCAACTTACTTATCTCAAATGTTCTATATGATTTTCTTTTTTTATTCTCTCTCAAACTGTGCTCTTTTTCCCTCTTACTTGCTTTGACCTCAAACTTACTTTACAACTTTCTTTGGTCCTTCAAAGCTTGCTATGGTGAAAGTGGAAGAAGTGTGACCTACTACTTTTTGTGAAAATAAAAATGTGTATAAGTTCTTGAAATCATCATGTGTGACTTTCCTACCATATTGCCATATCCCAAGTAGAATATGACATGCTTGCAATGGAACCATATCACATAAAAGCTCACCTCTATAAGAACCCACATTAAAAGTAAAACGAACTTGCTTCATAACTTTTACCTCTCTAGCATCATTTAACCATTTTAATCTATAAGGATGTGGGTGCTTTTGTGTAGGTAATTGTAACTTTTCCACCAAAGTAGCACTGGCAACATTAATGCAACTTCCTTTATCAATAACTACGCTACATATCTTATCTCCAATTTGGTACTTGATGTGAAATATGTTCTCCCTTTGATTGGCATCCTACTTGACTTGCATACTCAAAGCTCTCCTCGCAACTAGCAATTCCCCATTTTTCTAGTGGTTGTTCTCCCCCAGGAATATCCCGCAATGATGGCATATCATCATAATCCCTTTTATTGCTTTCTTCCTCATCATTCCTAAACTAATTAACCGTACTCGATAACGATCAAGGCCCTTTTATTAGCACAATCTTAGGCATAATGTCTCTTTCCCTTGCATTTAAAGCACTTAATATCTCTAGTTCTAGTAGGAACTTTCAGTGTAGAAGTACCTTTATCCTCAAGCCGTGACAATACTTCCTTGTTGAAAGGTATATCCGCCTTGTTTTGGTGGCTCTTTCTTGTCACCCTTAGTCCAACTTTGCATCATATGAAATCCTCCACCTTGAGAGAAACGTGTTGCCTTTGAGCTTTGAAAAGCTCTATCACCCTTATTTGCTTGATGCACCAGATCATCAAAATCCACATAATGTTGCATTTTCAGTCTGTTGGCTATCTCTGGTTAAGCCCATTCAAGAATTTAGCAATTGTGGTTTCCTCATCCTCATTAACATCAACTCAAATAATGTCATATCCACCTCATTATAGTAGTGCTTTGCAGATTTGCCTTTTTGCACCAATTTTTACAGCTTTTGATATAAGTCCTTATATAAGTAATTAGGAACAAACCTCCTCTTTATCATGTTTTTGAGCTCTACCCATGTCCTAATTAGCCCATCTCTATTATTGTGCTTCCTATTTCACGTATGCATCCAAATCCTTCTTGCCTTAGACAAGGAGGTATCTTGAGCTTGATGAAGCTCAACTTGTCTTCAATAACACATGGTTGTTGCTTTCTGGGCATTCTAGGGCATTGTTAGCTAACACTATAATGATCTTCCTCCTCAAAATCATCATCCTTGAAGCTCCTAGTATGTTTAATCCCATGTGTGTCTAGCCCTGGCCCTTGGCTCATAAACAATGGAGAATATAACTCCTCAATCTTTCTAGAATTATCCTTATGTCTCTTGGCATTTTCTTTCTTTATGGCTGCCATGTTGTTAAAAAAGCTTACTGAATTATGCCTTAAAAGTGAACTTAATGTCCATATCTTTCTCAAAATCTCTTGACATATTTTTCTAAAATCAAATATCCTTACAACTCTACATTATGTGTTTCATTCTTTTTTAGTAGCTTTGACACTCATTTTTTAGAGAAACAAGGTGAAAGTTTCTAAAAAGAATCATTTCCCAGGGTTTGAATAAACTAACTTTTGCAATTCACAATAAACCCCAATTCTTTGAAAACAAGATTTTTGGAAAAAAAAAGTTGTTAATGTTGTGCCCAAAAGTCAATCATGAGATGATTGTATTTTACACATTGAGTTATGATATTTTATTGAGGTATTATTCCAGTAATTGTGTTTGTTGTTTTGTTTTTTTTGTGACATAATCAAACATAATTATAACTGATAAGCTTACATTTGTTATATTTATTTAACTCATGTTTAGCATGTTTTAATATGTTTTGAACCTTAAGGACCTACTTTGAGTATTTTTTGTAGTTTAGAGTATATATGAATTCAATTGATTAAAAGTGAATTTAATTTGCAATTTTACATGTTTTAATTTGTTTGTATTCTTTCAGGATTTTGACAAATTGGCGATATTCTAGTAGAAAAATCATATCTTGAGCTACAGAGATTGGAATGAAGTGATACTTAATTCATTGGAAAGCTAACATCTAGAGCTACAAATCATATGAAGGCCATGAAACCCAGTTCATACGTTAAGTGGGTCAAATTCATCTTCAAAGTCGCGATTTACATGTCATCGCTGGTTTAGAAGCAATTAGAGTATTTTGGGCATATCTTTGGCTGTAGATGCCTATTTCATATGATTCAAGTGTTGTTTCGAAGCTAAGAAAATGATCTACAACTTTCATGCTTTGAGGTTTGAGAGATAATTTCTACATCAAGGTCAAATTTCAGCTTGAAGTTTCTATTGATGTTTTGGAGAATTGTTTGGCTCTAGTTATTTTGAATCTTTTTATTTATGTGAGGTAATTTTGTAACAATATAGAAAGTTTAGAGAGATTTTATGAATTTAGCACACTAGGTTAATTCTTTTAGTTATTTAAAGAGATGAGTTACGCACAGCCCCCCTCTCTTCCCCAACTCTCTTTTGTCTCTTTTCTTATTTCTTTTCTTTTCTTTTTAGTGATTTTTAATGGCCATGTCCGGCTGATTCTTTTTATTCTTGGTTGAAGAAAACTAAAACCCTGAATTCTTTAGTACTGTGAGATCAAATTTATTTTATTCATTCAATTGATATTTTGAGTATTGGATGTTCTTCTATGATTAATTTCATGATTGTTTCATTTATGTGCTAGAAGGCCTACTAGGTGTTATTCAAATTCAATCCACTATTGGGTCAGAATCAAATCCGTAATTTTTTGGTTTTTTTAATCTGTGAAGTAACTAAGGTTTATTGATTTGCTGCGTAAAAAATCAGTAGGTCTTAGGTAGAACATTCAACTAAATTAAATGCAACCACTTGTGTTTGTGTTATTTAGTTTCATCAATCTCTCTAGTTTTTAATGCAATTGTTAAATTAAATCAAAGTACTTGTCTTAGGTTGTTCAGCAGTTATAGTTAATTAGATCGCTTGTTTTATGATTAATTATGACTAAGGAGAGGTAGAAAGATAGCTCAAACAATGAATATTTAAAGTCTAGATTGATCTATTTATGCATCGATGATCAGTTGTAGGAATTTGGTGGTGGATGTTAACTGATGCCAAGGTTTCAATTCTTGATTTTTTCGTTTTATTTCTTACTTGATAAGTTTCTTAATTTTTGTTCTCTGATTATTTTTAATTTTATTGTTGATTGCAAACATTCCCCTCCAATATTTTATTTCAGTTTTCTGCTAGAAAGCTTTTAGATAAAAATTTCTCTTAGGATTTAACCTGGTTTTCACCGCTGTAACACAAATTTATTTATTCTGAGTTGTTACTAAGACTAGAATTATTTTTTGTGGTTTCGACGATCGACCAATAACCATAGAATAATAGTATTTTTAAACGTCCCTTGTCTAGAATTATTATGGTGTGAGTTACAATAATACATAAAGACTAGTATGCCTAAAGACTTATATGAGATATGTAGTCTACATATGGGTACAAGTTGGAAAACTTGTGTATTGAACCGACTTACCATGAGAATGCTACATGGATCGTTATATGAGTGTCATAAGTGATTCTCATAGTGATCATGGTATATGTAGTCCTTTGACCTAAGGTCATCAAGGTTTCCTTCATGTGAATCATATGCTTTGATACTTCCTTTTGTTGCTCGTAACTGAGTGAACATGAAAGTGGTCATTAGGTATGTCACATATCATGTAGAGGGTTTTGTATGATCAAGATGATATTTGTCTCTCCTATGTAACGGGAGTGATATCTTCAGGCCCCTTCAGGGTAAAACTGAGGAAATGCATGGCCATGCTCGGATGAGTGGTATGGGATATCAATGTCATCAGTTTTTGTCAATCTACTCAGTAATCAAGAAACCTTAGATTAGGCTGTATGATAGTGACACATTTCATGTCTCGTGTTCGGCCTTGATATCTTGGACAAAGGGACAATAATATATACGAATAATGATCATAGAGGTTTAGTTGAATCACGGACTAACTTGTTACTTGGGTAGCAATGATGTGTTGCTAGATACCGCTCATTATTTATGATTATAAATGTAATTCATGATCATTACCAATGTGATAGGATTGCACACTTAAAGCCAATTGGATTATTTAGTCCATGCGCCAAATTGTTTAGGTTTGGTTTCATGATAATTTTGAATTAATAATTGGCCCAAAGGTTGAGCCATTATAAAGCCCAAAATTAGACCTAATTGGATTAGTGTTTTGAAACCTATTAGGCTTGGGAGTCAAGTCTCACCATAGTAACGATTTTCCAGCCCTAACCTCTCAGAGGAAAAAATTAGAAGGGTTCTAAAAGCTTCTACCCGCACTCTCCTCTAGCCTTTTCTAGGAGGACGCAAGCTAGCACTACGGGCACAAGAGGAATGCACCTACCGGAATGTGGTGGAGGTGTGGTGATCCAAGTGGTTCATGTGGATACCGTAGAGAACTTGAACACATCAACAGTTCAAGTTTGTGATTCGACTCAATAGTTGAGTGAAAGATCTCAATTGGCTATCTACAGAAATTTTGAACACTCATTTTACTCCATTTCAGTTGGATCCTAAAGGGTTTCGGTTAATTTCCACTGCACTTGTTTAGGCCATGAAACTCTACAAAAGCTTAGGTAAAATAAACAGAAAACAAGCAAACTAAGATGTTCTAGCAACAAAAGATTGCAAGAACAAAGGAAACAATATGAAAATAACAAAGCAAACAAAGGAATGGATTCTTTGTAAGAAAATAAGCTAAATCCAAAATCTTTTGCTGGGAAGATTGCATAAGATTGTCAAATAAATTTTCTTTTGATTTTCTTTACTAGATATGCACAATCAAACTTCCAGGATGGTTTTTTGTTGCAAAATAAAGAGACAAGATTAGGTCTTTGCTGCAATGATTTGAAACAGAATGATTTTTTAAGAAAATTGATGTGAACGAAGTAATCATAAATAAAATAAGAATGATTTTTTAACAAAATTGATGTGAACGAAGTAATCATAAATAAACTGAAATGAAACAACCTAAATGAACTTCTTTTGTTTTATTTTTGGCTTTTTGGTGCAATCTAAATGAAATTGACAAAGAAGAAGGGTACTGGATTGGACGAACACAAACAATGTACTCAGGATGGACATAATGAAACCGAAATAAAAGAAGTTGAATGGACACAAACAAACCTAAAACAAGAAGGAAAGGCTTAGAACGAATTGAATTCGAAAGGAACAGAAGGAAACAATGAAAAGAACAAAAATAATAATAGGAATGAATGAAAGAAAATTGGATATGTTTTTGGCTGGAACTTATAGCATTAATACTACTTGATTCGAACCTCATAGGTAATGACCACGAAATGCATCCAATATGCTACAAGCTCCACAAAACAAAACGAGAAGTATAGGAAGAAACAAAAAGAAGTTGGAAAAACTCCCGTGTGCCAAAAATAAGTTCACAAAGAACAATTGAGAGAAAACTCTAGCAACTTTTCGTAATAATGAAATTTTGAGTATTGCAATGATAGCTACGGGCTTATAAAGAGTTTTTAGTCCTTAGTAATGTAAAAGTTCTAAATAGTAATGAAATAGAAGTATAACGTAGCTACAAGTCCTAAACTAGCACGGACACTCCTAAACCATGGAAAACAGCCCCCTGACAGTGTACAAGACATGTTTCCCAAGCAACATGTGCAAAATGTGTTTTTCGACACAAAATAACCAAATTCCACGCATTGGTATGCTTGAGTCCTACGCGAGCCCAAGGGGTGGCTCTCAAGTGCATGCTACTGCTCTTGGAGGGCTACACTCTTGTGTTGCACCATGGACACTTGGGAGTCTTGAGGATGTATGGTGCATATGAAGACTAGGGTGTACACTCCAAAGGTGTACATGTTGACTTGTGTGCGCCTAGGCTTTGAACCTCCATAAAATCGATTCATTGCTCGGATTGGCTGCAATTATGCTCCTCAAAATGTTGCTTAATTAGTGCTTGAAGTACCATTATTAGCTCCTTAGCCCTTTTCTTTGTGATTGGCCTGTTGGTGATCCTTAGAGGGTCTTGAAGTTTCCTTTGCCGGTTGTCATCACAGGGTTGAATAAAATTTGGTCCCCGTTATCCCAACACAAGCTGTGGCTATGAAGTGGGGGTGCGGTGGTAGTGGATGCACTCCAGGGGTCTACTGCACCTCCACTGCACTACTAGAGGCTGGCACCATGTACACGGTGCTTGGCGTGGCGCTTGCTGTACAAGGCCTCCAAAGCTAGGGCCTCACCATACTGGCATCACCAGCATCGTGGTTGGCACGGTGGTTGACTGCTCCTGGGCAGCTTCTAAGGGGTCCAACACGGTGGCCACCATGTGTGTGATAATGGTGCAGTGACTTGCTATGCCCATGCTTGGCTCCATGTTCGCTCTGTGTTCCCCGCTCTTGGACCTCTTGCGCGCCAGTGACGTGGTGAAATGCTGTATTTTCTTTCATTAGCCTTTACATGCTAAATTTAGCAGTTTTCAACCTCCAGCTTCCGGACTCCGCTTAGATTTAGGGTCTCGACACCTTCATAGCTAAGCTTTAGCATTTTTCAGCCTCCCTAGGCTCCGACCTTCATTACCTACGAAAAATCCTCAAATGGAAGTAAGTACTAGTAAATATAGTTACATTAAATGAAACAATTTTTAATATCAAGTGTTTTACATCTTTATCTCACAAATAAGAAAAATGGAACCAAGACATATGGGAGTATATACTCCTGCATTAGTTAACGCTTTTGACACACATATAGTCAATACCATGTTCATAAATAATGAATTTGCTAATACAGGAAAATCTTTATTTGATTTATTCTATCCAAACCGATCCTTTATAATGATAATAATAATAATAACAATATTATTATTATTATTATTATTCTACTCTGCATTATGTAGTCCTTTGACTTTTTCATGGAATTTAAGACATTGAATCTTTTAATCCATTTGTAGAAATAGATAGATTGTCAATAGTTATGAATACTATATGGCCCAATTTATTTAACTTAACAAAACTTAATTCAAAATGACTTATTTTTATTTTTACATTTGTTTTGCATGAAATCAATTTTATTTGAAAGTCAATATTATGTAGGTATAATTATTCATTTGAAAGAAAATTTTTGTGACGTTACAAACTTTTTATACTTTTTTCCTTTTTTGATATTAAAAAATTAATAAAAGAATAATAACATTATAAAATTGTATTTTCAATGTGTTCTAGTCCTACATAATATAATTATCTAAGCTTTCAAACGAAATTGATTTCAGGTAAAAAAAATATGAAAATAAAAATAAGTCATTTTGAACTAAATTAACTTAAGTTAAAGCAAATTAAGTATAAAAATAGTACCATACACCACTTCACCGATTATCGTTTCTATTAATGGAAAATATACATCCTAGAATTGTGAAAAATTGTAGAAGGGCCAAGTAATTTGGATCAGAATGGGTATCATTCAAGGGATGTTATACTACACAAGCTACTATATGTCTAACCCATCCCAATCTGAACTCATCAACTACACTAAGTACTGATAGAAGTGACATGTACAATGAAAACTTAATTCTATTGAGTAATATAACATTTTTGTCTTCCTTTAAAGTAAACTAACAAAGAAAATCCAAAGGTGATGATATGTTATATGACATTAGATCATTCCACATGACGTTACCCACAGTGATCAGACGGAGCATGGGGCATTGTCACACTTAGATTGTCGTTACCTTGTAAGGGTCCAACTAACACCAAATCAACAACTTATTCAATTTTGAAGTCATTTTTCCCATCAATTATCCAAGTTAATGTCTATCATGCATATATGTCTAATTAAACATACCTATGAATTTTCAAATTTACCCATCACCATCTAAACAAATTATCATCGTGCCCTTATTGCTTGATTATGTCTTCAACTTCTCCAACTATCCACAGTGGCGTCTCCAAATCATGATCCTTCATGTTCTCTGATAGCTACCAGCTCCAAAAAATGTTTCCAACAATGACCATACCATTGCACTAGATAAGCTAGTAGAACTAGGTTATGGTTGAGATCAGATTTAAAGAAGTTGCTGTGCCACTGTTTTCGCCAGTCCGTCTGAATTGAAGTGAGTTGTCATTTCACGGAACCTTCCCTATCATTCAATCCTGATCGAGATCACAAATGACTTCATGTTACTCCTTGCTAATTCCATTACTAGATTTGGAAATTGGGGAGAGGTCGTTGTAGGGGTTTTGGGAGCCAAACAGCATAGTGGGGTTAACTGAAACTCTCTAAGATCCAAGTGAAACGGGGTAAATCGGGTGTTTGAAATTTTTCTACCTAATAGGTTAAGATTTTTCACCAACTATTGAGCCAAATCACAAAAACTTGAACATTTGACTCATTTAAGCTATCTATGGTATCCACAGGAACTACTCCAATCACTACGCCTTCACCAAGTTCCAATAGGTAGGTTTCTCTTCTACTTGCAGTGTTAGCTTGCATCCTCCAATGAAAGACAACAGGGGAGTACAGCTGGAAATCTCAAAACCCATCTGAATTTCATCTAGGGAGGCTCTCTATGAAAATAACACTATAACATATATATAATGATGCAAAACTCCAAAGCCAAATAAGTTTCATAAACCTAACCTGATTAAGACTAATTTGGGGCTTAACAAATGGCTCAACTTTTGGGCCAATAATTTGTTGGGTTTCGGGAGCCAAACAGTGCAGCGGAATTTAACCGAAACCCTCCAGGATCCAAGTGAAACGGGGTAAACCGAGTGTTCGAAAATTTTCATACCTAATTTTCGGTTGAGATCTCTCACTCAACTGTAGAGTCGAATCACAAAACTTGAACAGTTGATGTGTTCAAGCTCTCTATGGTATCCACACGAGCCTCTCGGGATCACCACGCTTCCACCATGTCCCGGCAGGTGCGTTTCTCTTGCGCTCGCAGTGCTAGCTTGCGTCCTCCAAGGAATTGCAAGAGAAGAGTGTGGTTGTCCTTTTGGAGGCTAGGGCAAGGAGACCTATGAATTTCTCACTTAAAAGTTGTATTTATAGTGAGACTCAACTTCCAGGCCTATCGGGTTTCAAAGCCCTAATCCAATTAGGATTTAATTTCGGGCTTAATAATGGCTCAACTCTTTGGCCCATTATTAATATGAAATTAAAGCGAAACCATAACCCAAATAATTAGCCCATGCATTCTAATGATCCAAATAGTTCTATGTGTGCGACCCGATAGGCTCTTGCCATATTGGCAATGATCATAAATCACATTTATGATCATAAGCAATGAGCGGTGTATAGCAACACATCATTGCTACCCAAGTGACAAGATTGTCGATGATTCGACTAAACCTTTATGATCATCATTGATATATGTCATTGTCCCTTTGTCCAAGATATCAAGACTAAGCACGAGACATGGAATGTGTCACTCTCGTATAGCCCAATCTTTGGTTTCTTGATCACCAAGTAGACTAACTTAAGCTGATGACATTGATATCGTATATCAACTCATCCGAGCATAGTCAAGCATTTTCTAAGTCTCACTCTATCAAGGGGCCCGAAGATATCACTCCCGTTATATAGGAGGGACAAATCCCATCTTGATCATACAAATCCCTCCGCATGATATGTGACATACCCAATGACCTCCTTCAAGTTCACTCAGTTACGAGCAACAAAGGAAAGTATCAAAGTATGTGACTCACATGTAGGGAACCTTGATGATCTTAGGTCGAAGGACTACATATACCATGATCACTATGAGAATCACTTATGACACTCATATAACGATCCATGTAGTGTTCTCATGGTGGGTCGGTCTAGTACACAAGTTCTCCAACTTGTACCCATATGTAGACTACATATCTCATATTAGTCTCTACATATGCTAGTCATTATGTATTATTTCAACCCGCTCCACAATAATACTAGACTAGAGACATTTAAGAATATCATTATTTTAGGGTTATGATTATGTTTGTTAATTTACGCAAAAACAAAACAACAAACATAATTGTTGGATTAATGCCTCAATAAAATATCATGACTCAATGTGCAAAAATACAATCATCTCATGATTGGCTTTTTGGGCACAACACTAACATAATTAACCAAAAATCATCTTAAAATCAAAACCAAGCTATTTGGCCCACGCACTCAATAATCTAATTAGCTGTAAGTGTGCGACACTATAGGCTCTTATTGTGTTGGCAATGATCATATTTATGATCATAAATAATGAGTAATGTCTAGCAACATATCATTGCTACCCAAGTGACAAGATAGTCAGTGATTCAACTAAACTTTTATGATCAATATTTGTATATGCCAATGTCCCTTAGTCTAAGATATCAAGATAAAGTACGAGACATGGAATGTGTCCTCCTTGTTTTACCCAATCTATGGTTTTTTTATTCCTGAGTAAACTGACTTAAACTGATGAATTTAATATCTTATATCAACTCATCTGAGTATGGCCATACATTTCCTCAGTCTCTCTCAATCAATAGGCCCATAGATACCACTCTCGTGATATAAGAGGGACAAATCCCATGTTGATCATACAAATCCCTTCGCATAATATGTGAAATATTGAATGACCACCATCATGTTCACTTTGTTATGAGCAACAAGGAGAAATATCAAAGCATATGACTCACATGTAGGCAACTTTGATGACCTCAGGTCAAAAGACTACATATACCCTGATCACTATGAGAATTGCTTATGACACTCATATAATGATCCATGTAGCGTTTCTGTTGGGTATCGGGAGCCAAACAGCATAGCAGAATTTAACCGAAACCCTACAGGATCCAAGTGAAATGGGGTAAATCGGTGTTCGAAAATTTTCATACGTAATTTTCGGTTGAGATCTCTCACTCAACTGTAGAGTCGAATCACAAAACCTGAACAGTTGACGTGTTCAGGCTCTCTATGGTATCCACACGAGCCTCTCGGGATCACCACGCTTCCACCACGTCCCGGCAGATGTGTTTCTCTTGCGCTCGCAGTGCTAGCTTGCGTCCTCTAAGGAATTGCAAGAGAAGAGTGTGGCTGTCCTTTTGGGTGACTAGGGCAAGGAGACCTACGAATTTCTCACTAGAAGTTGTATTTATAGTGACACTCAACTTCCAGGCCTAATGGGTTTCAAAGCCCTAATCCAATTAGGATTTAATTTCGGGCTTAATAATGGCTCAACTATTGGGCCCATTATTAATACGAAACTACTGTGAACCCAAAACCCAAATTATTAGCCCATGCACTCTAATGATCCAAATAGCTCTATGTCTGTGGCCCAATAGGCTCTTACCACGTTGGCAATGATCACAAATCACATTTATGATCATAAGCAATGAGCGGTGTCTAGCAACACATCATTGTTACCCAAGTGATAAGATTGTCGATGATTCGACTAAAACTTTATGATCATCCCCGATATATGCCATTGTCCCTTTGTCCAAGATATCAAGACTAAGCACGAGACATGGAATGTGTCACTCTCGTATAGCCCAATCTTTGGTTTCTTGATTACCGAGTAGACCAACTTAAACTGATGACATTGATATCGTATATCAACTCATCCGAGCATGGCCATGCATTTTCTAAGTCTTACTCTATCAAGGGGCCCGAAGATATCACTCCCGTTACATAGGAGGGACAAATCCCATCTTGATCATACAAATCCCTCCGCATGATATGTGGCATACCCAATGACCTCCTTCAAGTTCACTTAGTTACGAGCAACAAAGGAAAGTATCAAAGTATGTGACTCACATGTAGGGAACCTTGATGATCTTAGGTCAAAAGACTACATATACCATGATCACTATGAGAATCACTTATGACACTCATATAACGATCCATGTAGTGTTTTCATAGTGGGGTCCAGTACACAATTTCTCCAACTTGTACCCATATGTAGACTACATATCTCATATTAGTCTCCACATATGCTAGTCGTTATGTATTATTGCAACCCGCTCCATAATAATACTAGACCAGGGACATTTAAGAATATCATTATTCTAGGGTTACAATTATGTTTATTACGTTACGCAGAAACAAAACAATGAACATAATTGCTGGATTAATGCCTTAATAAAATATCATGACTTAATGTGCAAAAATACAATCATCTCATGATTGGCTTTTGGGCACAACACTAACAATCTCCCACTTGCACTAAAGCCAATCATCCATGTATCTAATACCGATGGACCTAGAATGGCTATCATGCTTTTGCTGCGTAAGGGGCTTTGTCAGTGGATCAGCAATGTTGCTATCTGTCGAAGTCCTGCATATCCTTACATCACCCCTCTCGATGATCTCCCTGATGAGATGATAGCGTCGGAGTATGTGTTTGGATCACTGGTGAGATCGAGGTTCCTTAGCCTGTGCGATTGCTCCATTGTTGTCACAATAGAGCTCTATCGGGTCGGTAATGCTTGGAACCACTCCAAGTTCAATGATGAACTTCTTGATCCAAACTGCCTCCTTTGCAGCATCAGAGGCGGCAATGTACTCAGATTCTATTGTAGAGTCAGCTACTGTCTCTTGCTTTGAACTCTTCCAGCTCACAGCACCACCACCAATACAAAACACATAACCAGATTGCGATCTAAAATCATCCTTATCGGATTGGAAGCTTGCATCGGTGTAACCCCTTACAACGAGCTCATCTTCACCTCCAAAGACCAAGAATGCATCCTTAGTCCTTCGTAAGTACTTAAGGATGTTCTTAACAGCTGTCCAGTGACTCTCACCGGGGTTTGATTGGTACCTACTTGTCATGCTCAAAGCATATGAGACATCGGGACGAGTACATATCATGGCATACATGATAGATCCAATTGCTGAGGCATATGGAATCTTACTCATGCGCTCTCTCTCCTCGGGTGTACTCGGACACTGAGATTTAGAAAGAGTGATACCATGTGACATGGGCAAGAATCCTTTCTTGGAATCTTGCATGCTAAACCTCTTTAGCACCTTGTCAATATATGTACTTTGACTTAGGCCAAGAAGCTTTCTAGATCTATCTCTATAGATCCTGATGCCTAACACATAGGCTGCTTCACCCAAGTCCTTCATAGAGAAACATTTCCCTAGCCAAGTCTTCACAGACTGTAGCTCAGGAATGTCATTCCCGATGAGTAGTATGTCATCTACATACAACACCAAGAAGACAATAGCGCTCCCACTAACCTTCTTGTAGACACAAGGTTCATCTTCATTTTTTATAAAACCAAACTCTTTGATTGCTTCATCAAAATGAAGATTCCAACTTCGAGAAGCTTGCTTCAGTCCATAAATGGACCTTTGCAACTTGCACACTTTATTGGCATTCTCAGGAGTGACAAAACCCTCAGGTTGTGTCATGTACACATCCTCAAGTAGCTTTCCATTTAGGAATGCAGTTTTGACATCCATTTGCCATATCTCATAATCATAGTGTGCAGCAATAGCAAACAAAATTCGGATGGATTTAAGCATAGCAACTGGTGAAAAAGTTTCATCATAGTCAATACCATGAATTTGCTTGAAACCTTTTGCAACCAATCGTCCCTTAAAGGTAATTACATTACCATCCATGTCAGTTTTCTTCTTGAAAACCCATTTGCACCTTATGGGTTTTACCCCTTCAAGGGTCAACCAAAGTCCATACTTGCTTTTCATACATGGATTCCATCTCGGATTTCATGGCCACTAGCCACTTCTCAGAGTCAGGCCCCGACATAGCTTGTTGGTAGGTTGCGGGCTTATCCTGATCCATGAGCATCGCATCACCAGTGTGAGTCACGAGAAATCCATATCTCTCAGGCTCATGCCGAATCCTACCAGACCTACGTGGGCTCTGTGCTACAGGAAAAGGCTTTTGAACCACAACATCTTGTGGTGTCTGTTCAGGTTCCATTTCAGGTTCGATGTTTCCTTATTGTTCTTGAATTTCTTCAAGTTCTACTTTCCTCCCACTAGTTTCTTTAGAGATAAACTCTTTCTCTAAAAAGACACAAGTTCGAGCAATAAACATTTTTTGCTCAGAAAGATTGTAGAAATAGTAACCCTTTGTTTCTTTGGGATACCCAATAAAAAGGCATTTTTGAGATTTGGGCCCTAGTTTGTTAGAGGATTGACGTTTCACATAAGTGTCACAGCCCCAAATCTTCATAAAATACAAATTGGGACGCCTCCCACTCCATATCTCATATAGTGTCTTTTGAACCGATTTAGATGGAACTCGGTTTAGTGTAAAAGTGGTTGTCTCTAGAGCATGTCCCCAAAAGGAGTTTGGAAGGTTAGCTTGACTCATCATAGAGCGAACCATGTCTAACAAAGTTTGATTTCTCCTTTCAGATACACCATTCCATTGAGGTGTACCTGGTGGAGTGAGTTGTGATACTATACCACACTCTTTCAGATAGTCAAGGAATTCTCGATCCAAGTACTCTCCACCTCGATCTGAATGAAGCACTTTGATACTTTTACCGAGTTGATTCTCTACTTCATTCTTGAATTCTTTGAACTTTTCAAAGGATTCTGACTTGTGTCTCATGAGATACACATAGCCATATCTACTGAAGTCATCAGTGAAAGTAATGAAGTATTGAAAACCTCCTCTAGCTTGTGTAGACATAGGGCCACATACATCACTATGTATGAGTCCTAGTAAGTCATTAGCCCTTTCACTTTGCCCTGTGAATGGGGCTTTGGTCATCTTGCCCAACAAACATGACTCACATGTCTCATATGATTCAAAATCAAATGAGTCCAAGAGTCCATCCTTATGGAGCTTGGATATGCGGGTCTCATTTATATGGCCCAAGCGACAGTGCCAGAGATAGGTCGGGTTTGAATCATTTAATCTGACCTTCTTGGTATTCACATTATAGATTGGATCTTCGAGGTCTAGAACATACAACCCATTGCTAAGTTGAGCACTACCATAAAAGATTTCATTCAAATAAATAGAACAACATTTGTCCTTTATTATAAATGAAAAACCTTTCTTGTCTTTCTTGTCCAAACAAGAAACAGAAATCAAATTTCTACTAATAGTAGGCACAAAGTAGCAGTTGTCTAATTCTAAAACTAATCCACTAGGTAAAGTGAGAACATAAGTCCCTACGGCTAAGGCAGCAACCCTTGCTCCATTTCCAACACGTAGGTCCACTTCACCTCGGGCCAATCTTCTACTTCTACTTAGATCCTACACATTTGCACAAATGTGAGATCCACATCCAGTATCCAATACCCAAGATGAGGAAGTAGAAAAGTTAGCCTCTATAACAAAAATACCTGAAGTGGAAGTCTTACTTCCCTTTTCCTTAGCAAGTTCTTCAAGATAGAGCTTGCAGTTACGCTTCTAGTGTCCAGGTTGCTTACAATGGAAGCATTCCCCTTCCTTTGCCACACCACCCTTTGGTTTCAATGCAGCTGAAGAAGAATTAGCATTGGACTTTCCATTAGCTTTATCCTTCTTCTTGTTGGCTTTTCCTTTTCCCTTGCCCTTTTGAACCATCAAAATGGGCTTAGCCTTCTTAAGGTTTTGCTCAGTAGTTCTCAACATGTTGAGCAATTCAGGGAGGGACTTGTCAAGGTCATTCATGTTATAGTTCATGATGAACTGACTGTAGCTTTCAGGCAACGATTGCAAGACTACATCGATAGCCAACTCTTTCTGAAGAGCAAATCCCAAATTCTCAAGATTCTCAATGTACCCAATCATCTTGAGCACATGAGGACCCACGGGACTTCTCTCAGACATCTTGCACTGAAACAATGCCTTAGAGGTCTTAAACCTCTCATGCCTAGCTTGCTCTTGGAAAAGCATTTTGAGATGTTCGATCATATCGAACGCCCCCATGTTCTCATGTTGCTTCTGAAGCTCAGATTCCATGGTAATAAGCATGAGGCATGCAACATCCAAAGCATCATCAGAATGCCTTTTATGAGCATCCCTTTCAGCTCTTGGAGCAGTGGCAGCAGGCTCATTCGGAATGGGCTGCTCTAGGACATAAGCCTTTCTCTCTTACTTGAGGACTATCCTCAAGTTTCGGTACCATTTGAGAAAGTTGGTCCTATTCAGTTTTTCCTTCTCAAGGATCGATCGCAACGAAAGTGTCGATGTGTTTTGTGCCATGGTTATCTACAACAGTAAATATGCAGTGTAAGAGTCATGTACTTTAATTCATTTAATAAGGACTTTTATTAAACGATACTCCCACTATTTTCCTCAAAACAATAACCCTTGATATTATTTCAGAACACCTCGGCGCTAAGGTATTCTAGTGGGCCAAGATCCATATTTGACCATAACCTGAGTCAGCTTTGGCTTTTCTCTCAAGTTACAGCTATTTAGGTAGGCAACTCCTTGCCAATTGCATCCCATGCAACTCTTGGATAGTTGGGTGAACAACACTTGTCCAAGCTCATCTCATGAACTTAAGCCCAACTCTATGCCTCTAAGTCCCTAATCCTATTAGGATGACTTAGTTAAGTCGAACCCAAAGTTAGCAGTTTGGATATCACTATTATCCCATTGCGCCTTACCAAGATAAACATAGGTGCTTTGTGATGCCCTGAAGCATCTTTGTCTAATGACATGGTGAGTTCCGAGGGAGCTTCCGAGGAGGGAGAACGTCTGACGGAGAGATTCCCCAGGTGGGAAAGTACCTGAAAGGCTCAGAAAAAAGCGTTAGGAGGTCCCCGGGATGTTTTTTCGGGGAAGAGCCTCCGACGCCCAAGTTAGTATCCTGATAGTGAGTAAAGTAGGGACCCTAAATGGATATAGGATCTGGCCTGTATATGTTTTCTGTTGTGCGAGAGTGCCGATGGAGAAAGATCCTTTGTCAAGTCCTATTTCCCAGTATTTATAGAAGTACCTGGCCCGTTCAGATCCTGACACGTGTGCGGTCGGATTCTTTCTGTGCTTTTTGGGCATAGGGAACAGGTAGCCGTTTGTAGGCTCCTGGTTTTGTGGCTGAGACGGGACTTGGATGACGTCAGCGTGTCAGGCCGCCGTTTCAGGCAGCGTGTGGGCGACCTGTCAGAGGCTCCTTAAATGCTCATTAAATGCTCATGCCGTACTCCCGAGGTCCTTTGGGCGAGGTCGCCCTTTGGTACGGACGCCCTTCTTCGGGAATCACGCTGGTGGCTCGGGGAGTTCTCTAGCTCGGGAGTTCCGCCTTCGGGGAGAATCTCTCCTGCTTTCAGTAGCTGGTTCTTTTCTCCCGAAGGCGATATGTTCGGTTCCCCGAGGGAGTCAGCAACACATTTAGATAACCTGGCGTTTCAGCCGAAGTACTTACTTCGTCGTGCTCGACTTCGCTTCTGCCGAGGTCGATGGCAATGCTTCTTTCCGAGCTACGTCAGGCTCCCCGAACAAACCTTCGGGGAAGTATATACTGGAAGAGGCGAGAGCCCTTCGGCTATCACAGGCCCCCCTCGAAAAAGCCGAAGTGGAAACTTCGGTTTGTTCGCTTCCTGAGGGCTCCTCTTTGGGCCTTGAGTGTAGTACCTGTTCCGAAGATGGACCTTTCGTCCGAAGACGTAGGCTTTTCTACCATAGCCTGTCTGTTGGTATCTTCGAAGTAACCTGCTTTCCAGCTTTTTAGGTCTGCGCCACATCATGTGTCAGGAATAGGTGTGTCAGTCTGGAACGACGCGCCTAAGGATGAGGGGTGTCGGGACACGCATCCCCCCTTTTGGCGCGATGGTTGACACGTGGCAGCTTGTCATTGGTGGGGATTGTGTTGTAACGGCAGGCGCGCCTTTTTAGGCACAAAAGAGCAGTTATGGCGACGTTTCGCCTTCGCAGAGCACTTATGACGCCGGTTCGCCTACCTCCCTCGGCCTATATATATGCTCATTTCGTCATTTGTCTCTTTTTCTTTTGCTTTTGCTCTGGTTTTCCTTCTGCTTTCTTCTGCTTTTCGCGGCGGTTCTTTCACCTGAGCTTTTTTCCGGTCACCTTTCACGACGGCGTCTTCACACTCAGATTTCGGCAAAAGATTTGGTGGGTTTTGATTTCCAGAACTCTTTATTTTTCAAAGTTTGCCCGAAGTTCATTTTTGCCTTTTTCCGAACTCGTTTTTCAGCCAAAAATGCCTATTCCTGAGAGTTGGCAACCTCTTTTGTCCCACCCTTGCTGCACCACTCCTAAAAAATTAGCAAGGTGGAAGAAAAAATTTTTCCTTCCTTCGTACGCTGTTACGAGGTTGCCACGTTCTGACCATTACAGCTTCTCAAACCACAGTAACGAGATTACCGTTTTCCGAGCTCAGCTGAAAGCCGGACTTCGGTTCCCTCCTCCGAAGTTGATTTGCGACTTTTGCCAATTCCATGGCATTGCCGTAAATCAACTTCCTCTGAACTCGTACTGCTATTTCAACGCCTTCCTCTGTATGTGTGGTGTTTTTAAAATAGAACCCCACTTCATCATTTTTATGCAGTACTACAAGCTCTACGTGGTCCCGAAGGGTGGCTTTTACTTCATGCTACCTCGGGGATCCGGGAGCAAAAAGTATATGTTCACCTTCGCCACTAAGGACAGCTGGCGAGGGTGGCAAAAAAAGTTTTTCTTTCTGAAGATGGAGGAGGCCTGGTCGCATGTTCCGACCAAGTGGGCTCAGGGAAGGCTGGAGGATGACGTCGTAGATCCGAGGATACTGTTGACTCCCGAGTTGGCTTCCGTATTCACGGATTTCGACGGACGTATCCGAGCCATCGCCGACTGGGGTCCCGAGGTCCCTTCGCGTTCTCTTTACCCCTTCCCCATCAATTGGAGGCTGATGACCGAGGAGGTCCTTCGGGAGCTAGGGGTGGTAAAGGAGCACAAGACGGACCTCGGGATGCCGGCTCCTGCCATCGCTGGGAAGGATTCCTGGCTAGTGCAACTCCTTCGGGAGGAAGTTTCTTTCGAAACTTTTTATGAGAGTAAGTTATTTTCTAGTCTCTTTGTTATAACTTCGTTCTGGACTCACACTGATGTCTTCCTTCTTTTTCAGAAATGGGCAAGGACACTGCCGCCTTCTACAAATCCCTTTTCATCGGTCAATCCGAGAAGGGTGAGCAGACGAAGAAAGCCGTCTCCCGAAGGCGGAAAACGACCGGGGCTGGGCCTTCGGCTAAACGGGCGAAGAAGACCATTCCATCCGTTCAGCGAGAAGCTTCCGAGGAGGCTAGCGAAGAGCCGGAAGCTGCCACCGTCCATCAGCCCGTGGTTACTGCCGAGGTCCCTCCTCAGAGTCCTACCCCGTCGCAGGCTCTTCTGGACGCCGTGGTAGAGGCCCCTTCTGCCGAAGAACGGCGCAAAAGCAAAGGCAAGGGGATCTCTGCCGAGGAGGTCCCAGATCCCGACGATGATGTGGCCGAAGTGCCAGCAGGTTCGTTTTGTGATGTCTTGCCTTAATCCAGCTTTCTGTTTTGAGGTTTACTTGCCTTAATCCAGCTTTCTGTTTTGTCGTGCAGAGGAGTTGCTCACTCCGGGTTGGGCAGCTGAGCATGCAAAGAGGAGAGCCCTTCGGGACGCCCGCATCCCGAAGGGGAAAGTCCCGAAGGAGCCTTTCTGGACGTTTACGGAGGACATGAATTTGTACTCCGGAGATTGCCAGCAAATGGCTAAAGAGATCTCGAAAGGGATCCTCACCGAGGCCTCCTTTAAGGCCATTGCCGAGGCTCACCCGGGCGACGATTCTCTTGCCGCGAAGCTTTCCGAACACGCCGCCCAGGTATACTTCGCGCCTATCTTTCTTCCTTGAATTTTTTCTAAGTGTTTGGTTTTCTCTTTGTCTTAACGACCTCGCCTTTATCCTTTTGCAGCTACTGGGGTATGCCGGCTTTCTCAGAGTTCGGGTGGCGAGGCAGACGGCGTTCCGAGCTTCGGCCTTAGAAGCCTTAGAAAAAACTAAGGCCATGTGCTCGGAATTAGCTGTCAAGAATTTGCAGCTGGCCCAAGCTGCGGAGAAGGAAGTTGCCACCCTTCGGGAGGAGTTCCAGAAAGAAAAAGAGGAACTTTTGAAGGACTCCTCCCAGAAAATTTCTGACCTCGGCTCCCAGGTGGCAGAGCTGATCTCGGCAAATGAGGCGCATCAGAAAGAGAAGTCAGAGGCCGAAGGTCTCCTGGCGAAGGCGGTTGCTGAGAAGGCTGCGCTCCAAGCCGAGGTTGATTCTTTGAAGAAGGAGCTGAAGAAGAAGAAGACGAAGGAACTGAAGAAGGAGAACTCTGATCTGCAGAAGGACCTCGAGGAGCTTGAGGTCGAGAAGGATAAGTCTGACCAGATGACCAAGGTTGGTTTTCAGGATGGGTTCTGTCTTGCTCGGCACCAAGTCCTTCAGAGGTTTCCAGATCTGGACCTCTCTTTCTTGGCGGCCCTGAACATTCCCGAGGGACCTCGGTGGTCCTGGTCTAACATTGATCATCTGAACTTGCCTCCTTCTATTTCGGCGCCCAAGGTGGTGGAAAAGGACGCAGGAGCTGATGACTCCCGGGGCGCCAAGATTCCTTAGCTTGCTCTAGGATCCTTTGCCTTCTTTTTCTTCTTTTTCTTCTTGTAATTTTCCTTCTCTGTAAGCAATTTTGTAAATAAAGATACTTTCTTTCATAGAATTTTGGCTAAGTCTCTCTGTGTGAATTTTTTCGTTTCTCGCCGTCCCGAACACGTTTGCTCCAGAGACTTCGCGAGACGATCACCAGACTTGTTTAGGCTTGGGAGTACATTGCCTTCTGCCTGAAAAAAGCTTTTATACTTAGAAAAAATTCTTTCTAAGAAACTTTTGTACTTGGAAATTTTTGTATCTTGTACAATTTTTTTCCACTAAGGGCTTTAAGCATAGAACTTTTTCAAGGCTTCCGAATGCCAAGTATTTTTTAGTTCTACGCCTTCGGCATCGCCGAGTTTGTACACCCCTTTTCGTACTTCGGCCAGTACCAGGTAAGGACCTTCCCATTTTGCGCGAAGTACGCCGTGGGACGGCCTTCGGGGGCCAAATTCAGCCTTTCGGAGGACGAGGTCTCCTTTCTTTATCCCCTTTGGCCTTGCGCGTACGTTTATGGCCGAAGCTACTCTTTGCTGGAAGGCTTTTCTTCTCAGCTCGGCTGTTTCTCTGTGTTCGCTGACGAGGTCCAGCTTGGTTCTTAGGCCGAAGTCATTTCCCCTTTCATCAAACACTTGTACTCGCACCGAAGGTTGTACTATCTCTATTGGGATGATGGCCTCTGTTCCGAAAACAAGCGAAAAAGGGGTTTCCCCTGTGGCTCTTCGGGGTGTTGTTCGGTAGCTCCACAATACACTCTGGAGTTCGCCTGGCCATTTCCCTTTTGCTTCCCCTAGCCTCTTTTTCAGACCATCTTTTATGGTCCTATTAGATACCTCTACTTGGCCATTGCTTTGAGGATGGGCTACTGGGGCGAAGTGCATCTTTATTCCGAGGTTGTTGACAAAGTCCTGGAACCCTTTGTCTATAAACTGGGATCCATTGTCGGCTACCAGTATCCTCGGTATGCCAAATCTGCATACAATGTTCTTCCATACGAACTTCTGCACTTCTTTAGCTGAGATAGTTGCTAATGGTTCTACCTTGACCCATTTAGAGAAGTAGTCGACTGCGACTACGCAAAACTTTACGCCCCCAGATGCTGTCGGGAGCGGCCCGATGAGGTCTATGCCCCAAACTGCGAAGGGCCAGGGATAGTCAGCCGAAGTTACCATTTCCGAGGGTGCCCTCTAGATATTAGCGTGTCTTTGGCAGCTGTCACATTTCGGACGAACTGTCGGGCATCCTTTCTTAGGGTAGGCCAAAAATATCCTTGGCGAAGTACCACTGCGGCAAGGGCGTCAGTTCCAATGTGTGAACCACAAGCGCCTTCGTGAACTTCTTCGAGGATCATTTCAGTGTCCTCTTCGTCAACACACCTCTGTAGCGGATTGGCGTATCCCTGCCGATATAACTCTTCTCCGATCAGGAAGAATCTTCAGGCGCGTCTTCGCACCTTTGCCGCTTCATTGGGGTCTTCGGGGAGGGCATTGGTTGCGAGGTATCTTTTTATTGAATTCTTCCAGCCTTTTCCCAAAGTCACTATGTTCAGTACTTCGATGCTCGGGCGGTCTAGTACCTCGGTATGCATTTTTTACTTTGCCAAGCAATCTGCCTCGGCATTATGTCACCGAGGCACATTTTCGATTCGAACGTTGTCGAATTCTCGAATGAGCTTAGCCACGAGTTCGTGGTATTTTGCCAAGGTTGGGTCCTTTGCGCCGTAGTCTCCTGCTGTTTGTCGAACTACCAGCTGGGAGTCACTGTGAGCCTTCAAGTTTCTTATGCCAATTTTCCTGGCCAGGCGCAACCCTGCTATGAGAGCTTCATACTCAGCCACATTGTTGGTGGCGTTGAAGCTGAACTTGATGGCCTTTATCACCTCTAGACCTTCGGGTCCTCTGATAATTACCCCGGCTCCTTGGTGTTCGGAACCTGAGGCTCCATCCACATGCAGCGTCCATTCTGGCTCATCTTCACCGAGATCTGGATGGCTGTCTTCGGTTATGGGTACTTCGGCGATGAAGTCTGCCAATGCTTGAGCTTTAATGGCTTTTCTGGGCTCGTAGGTAATGTCATGTTCACTCAGCTCTATGCACCATTTGGAAAGTCTTCCCGAATGATCAACTTTTTTCATATCATCCCGTAGAGACAGACTACTTCGGACGATAATGGGGTGAGCCTGAAAGTATGGCCACAATCTTCTTCCTGCTAGCACCAAGGCATATATGGCTTTTTGGAGTAATGGATACCTGACCTCGGCGCCATGCAGAGATTTGCTTACGTAATAAACTGGCCATTGTTTCGACCCTTCCTCTTTCACAAGGACCGAGCTTACTGCTTTTTCTGAAACAGCGAGGTACAGGATGAGGGGCTCTCCTTCGCGAGGTTGTCGCAGAGTAGGCAGTCGAGACAAATAGATTTTGAGTTCTTCCCAGGCTTTTTGACAATCCTCATTCCAAGGATGGCCATCGTCCCCGAGGTCATTTTGTCTTTTTGCTGCCTTAGTAAGGACTTTGAAGAATGCCCGACACCGATCTCCGTACCTGGAGATGAACCTGCTAAGAGAGGTTATCCTTCCAGTGAGTCTCTGCACATCTTTCACTGTGACGGGAGTTCGGAATTCGAGCAGAGCCTTAATTTTTTCTGGGTTAGCATCAATGCCCCTTTCTGATACCATGTACCCCAGAAATTTTCCCGAGGTCACGCCGAAAGACGCATTTTTCGGGGTTAAGGCGAATTCCGAAGATTCTGAGTTGTTGGAAGGTTTCCTTTAGATCTGTGACGTGGTCGTTAGGCACCTTACTTTTGACTATCATGTCATCAACATAGACTTCCATGTTCCTCCTTATTTGGTCCTGAAAGACTTTGCTCATCAGCCTTTGGTAGGTGGCTCCTGCTTTTTTGAGCCCGAAGGGCATCCTAGTGTAACAATATGTTCCACCTTCGGTGATGAAGGCAGTTTTCTCTTCATCCTCGGGATCCATCCTTATTTGATGATACCCACTGAAGGCGTCGAGGAAGCTTAGGAGCCCATATTCGGCAGTTGAGTCGACCAACTGGTCTATCGGTGGGAGAGGGTAGGAATCTTTCGGGCAGGCATCGTTCAAGTTTCTGAAGTCGATGCACATCCGAAGCTTACTACTCCCTTCTTTTGTAGCAATGACCACATTGCTTAGCCATTCGGGGTACTTGACCTCCCTAATTACATTTGCGTCCATCAAGCGCTGTACTTTGGTTTTGACGAATTTACTTTTGTGGACCGAGATGCCTCGTTTCTTTTGCCGGACAGGTTTTGCTTCCGGACTTACTTTAAGGCTATGTTGTATTATGCGAGGGTTTACCCCTGGCATATCCTTTGGCGAGTAGGCGAACAGACCTTTATTCATCAGTAGAAAGGATACAAGGTTTTTCTTGTCACCTTCGGCCAGGTTTTTCCATATTCGGGTATTTTGGCCTGGGACAAGTTCTATTTCTTCTGTTTCTA